>PVHP010011643.1:0-44486 GCA_004024765.1 Zapus hudsonius
CGAGGTAGGGTCTCACTCTAGCCCAGGCTGACCTGGAATTTACTATGTAGTCTCAGGGTGGCCTTGAACTCATGGTGATCCTCCTACCTCTGCCTGCGGAGTGCTGGGATTAAAGGCATGCGCCACCACGCCCAGCTCTTTGTTTTTTTGTTTTTTACTAGCTTTTAAATTTTTATTTATTTGCAAGGAGAGAGAGGATTAAAATGAGAATGAATGGGCATACTAGGGTTTTATGCCACCGAACATGAATTCCATATGCCTGTGCCACTTTGCTTTATGGGGGCGCTAGGGATTTGTACTCAGGCCATAGGTTCTAGAAGGAAGTGCCTTTAACTACTGAGCTATCTCTCCTGACCTGACTAGGTTTCATTCTAAACTCAAATAGCTATTTTAAATAATTTTTCTTGATATATTCTAGAATTTTTCACTAGAATTGCTTATTTCCTGGAGATGGTTAAGTACATTGGGGACTATCACAGAGCACCCTTCTTAACTTGTTAAAGTGAAGCACTTGTCAAAGCACAACAGAAAACAGTAGACAATGAAAGCAAATCAGAACTTAAAACATCTCTCTATGTAGAACAGGCCAAAGAACTGTTTCAGAAGATGTCACGGGAGGTGAAGATTCCACCTATCCCTTGCTTCAGGAAATGTGTTGTTGTAAGGATCCCCAAGGTACAGTCAACGGTCGGTGGTTTTTTAAATTCCAAACTCACCGACAGCGTTGAATGTTCCATGGAGTCCTCTGAAGGCTGGCTGATGGTTCTTCTTCAGCCTGTATCCATGTTCCAAGGGGCCAGTAAGTAGTGAGAGCACTGCTGATGGAGACTCCCAGGCTGAGAGTACTTCAACTATGAAATCAGTTCCTATACAGCAGAAAGGTAATGAACTGTAGGATTTTGAGACTACAGTTTATATAGCTGACTGAAATGGATGTCTGGGAAAATGGTTTTGAATGTCACTGTTTCAGTATTCTGAAAACTTTAAAATCTAAATTTTACATTAGTGTTTTAATTATTAAAGAGCAGTGGTGAAAAAGACAGTAACATGCTGGGGACTATTATGTGCTAGATTTGTATATTTTATTTCAACCCACCTTTTCCTGAGAAAACTGAAAGACAAAGTGATTTACCCAAAGTTACGTAGCCAGAAGCAAAGGTTGAAAGCCAGAACTTGCACACCACACTTCCAGAGCTCACTAATTAAAGAGTTTCCTCCCTTGTCTACCACACATCTGGGGGTGGGGTAGACCTTTCACTGCCAAGCTAAGTCAAACATACAAATTTCTTTATGTTAGCCTGTAATGATAGCAGTAGGTATAAAGGAAAAATGTTTTATGGAAGATGAAAAAAGTCTCCCTAGCCGAGAATCTGTGTCGGTAGATCACCAGAGGAGTGCTAGTGATAGTCCCTGAGTTAGTTATCCTGTTGAAAGAACAAAACACAATAACAAAGAAATCTAGGGCTGGAGAGATGGCTCAGCGGTTAAGGCACTTGCCTCCAGTGCCTAAGGCCCTAGGTTCAATTCCCCAGGTCTCACATAAACCAGACCCACAAGGTGGTGGCCCTGGTGCGCTCTCTCTCTCTCTCTCTCTCTCTCTCTCTCTCTCTCTCTGCTTGAAAATAAATAAAAATATTTTTAAAAACTTTTAAAAAACAAAACAAAAAAAACAAAGAAATCTAATGAAGACAAATTATTTTCTTGGTGAGACTACAGAGAAGAACTAAAAATCCCAGATATCTTGTTTTAATCCCAGCACTGTAATCCCATCCTCCCTAGTGCTGGGATTAAAGGCGTGAACCACCACACTCATTTTAGAATATTTGATTTTTAATGGGAGAGATCTTGGGTGGTCAATAGGAACAGGGTTTGCAGAATGACAGGCTAAACTGAGGTTTATCACTGTTCTACCATTTGCTCTAGGTTTAATATTAAAGACTGATTTCTCAGATTCATTTTCCAAAGTAGATGACTTGTGCACCTAGGAGAAAAATCAGAGAATATGGTTCAAATGCAGACTGTTTACATTCTTCATCAGTTTATTTCTCCCTTTATCAAGCTCTTCAGTAAGAGCTTTGTTTTCATTGCTAGAACAGTAAACACAAAGAGATAAAAGGAATCAAGCAGCTGTTTCTGTGTAGTATTTTTAAACTCGGTAAATGGTTTTATTTTTAACTTTTTTTTATTCGTTTTGTTTTTTGAGGCAATGTCTCACTCTGGCCCCAGGCTGACTTGTAGCCCAGGCTGGTGATCTTTCTACCTCCACTTACTGAGTGTTGGAATTAAAGGCATGTGCCACCATGCCAGACTTGTGTCCAACCTTTTTGACACTGTGATATGATATCATCTAAAAATGTGCTAGGTGGCATTCATAGCTATCCTAGGATGTATGTAGCCTGTGGGCCTCAGGTTGGACTTATCTGATAATTTTAATTTATCTGATAATATGAAGTGATTTGAGGCCTTATACTATTGGATAGTCAGACATCAAGAAAAATAGTGTTTTCTGCCGCATCACATTATACAATGCTTCAAAAATTCTATTCCTTCAATTCATCATGTTCAAGAATTCATTCATGGGCTGGAGAGATGGCTCAGTGATTAAGGCACTTGCCTCCAGTGCCTAAGGCCCTGAGTTCAATTCCCCAGGACCCACATAAGCCAGACCCACAAGGTGGTGGCCCTGGTGCACTCTCCTCTCTCTCTCTCTCTCTCTCTCTCCCTCCCTCCCTCTCTCTCTCTCTCTCTCTCTCTGTATCTCTCTGCTTGAAAATGAATAAATAAAATATTTTTAAGAATTCATTCACATCCTTGAAAGGGTACAGAAGAGTTAGATGGGTTTCTAGAACGACAGGGCTATTGCCTATGGTATTTGAGATACTATTCATTTTTTAAAGGCCTTCATCCTAATTTCTTTGATTTACTTGAATCCCTTACTTTTAGTTTTTTTTAAAAATATTTTCTTTACTCATTTTCAAGCAGAGAGATACAGAGAAAGAGAGAGACAGAGAGAGAGCACCAGGGCCACGACCTTGTGGGTCTGGCTTATGTGGGTACTGGGGAATTGAACCAGGAGCCTTAAGGCACTGGAGGTAAGTGCCTTAATGGCTGAGCCATCTCTTCAGCCCATTTTTTTTCCTCCAAGGTAGAGTCTCACTCTAGCCCAGGCTGACCTGGAATTCGCTCTGTAGTCCCAGGCTGGCCTCAAACTGTGGTGGTCCTCCCTCCTCTGCCTCCTGAGTGCTGGGATTAAAGGTGTGTGCCACAAGGCCTAGCAACGTTAGTTTTTATATTAAGTACATTAAAGGCATACATTGAATTTTGTTAAGGGATTTATGCAAGGTTACAATCTAAAGGTTTGAAAAGTTAAGGGTTAATTTAGCTGACATTATCTAGCTGAGCATTTAATAAGCGAGTTGAATATTTAATTCTTGATTTAAACTAACTTTAAATTTGTCAGAATTTATCATGCCATTTTTAAAAATCATTTTATTCACCCTGTTCTTTTTCCAGAGATACTATGAAACCCACATTTCTCCAATTTGGAGATGTAAATGTTTTCATAGTCCTTCTGTACTCTTGAAATTGGGAGAAATAAGAAATAAGAAACCTCAGGCAAGCCAGACGTGGTAACACACACCTTTAATCTCAGCACTTGGGAGGCAGAGGTAGGAGGATTAACTTGAGTTCAAGTCTACCCCAAGACTACATAGTGAATTCCAGGTCAGCCTGGGCTAGAGCATCTTCCTACCTGGAAAAACCAACCAACCAAACAAACAAACAAAAAGATACTCAAGGCTTATAACTAAGTGACTACTAGTGCTTTGTAGCCTTGAAAATGGATTTCTTGTTTTTAAAAATGACAACAGAAGAGGTTTTTGGCAAAACTGCTTCATTCTTTTGTTTTTTCTTTTTTTTTTTAATATTTTATTTATTCATTTTCAATCAGAGAGATAGATAGATAGAGAGAGAGAGAGAGAGAGAGAGAGAGAGAGAGAGAGAGCGCACCAGGGCCACCACCTTGTGGGTCTGGCATATGTGGGTCCTGGGGAATTGAACCAGGGGCCTTAGGCACTGGAGGCAAGTGCCTTAACCGCTGAGCCATTTCTCCAGCCCTCTTTTGTTTTTTCGAGGTCAGGTCTCACTCTAGCCCAGGCTGACCTGGAATTCACTGTGTAGTCTCAGGGTGGCCTTGAACTCATGGTGATCCTCCTACCTCTGCCTCCCAAGTGCTGGGATTAAAGGCGTCCACCACCACGCCCGGCCAGTTAATTCAGAGACAGAGGCAGACACACAGAGAGAATGGGCACTCCAGTACCTCTAGCCACTGCAAACAATCTCCAGATGCATATGTACCACCTTGTGCATCTGGCTTTACATGGGCACTGGGGAATGGATCATAGTTCCTTCTGCCTAGCAGGCAAATACCTTAACCACTAAGCCATCTCTCCAGGCCTGTTAATTCTTGTTTAAATGTGTGAAATAGCACTCACTACATACACAACTATGTGAATTTAATGAGATTAAATATGTGAAAAAGTTGGTGTGAAATTGCATGGTCTGTCTTCTCCCATTCTCTTGGCTTTCATCTGCTAAAGTATAATAAGGGGTTTGGGAATTAACTCAGTGAAAGAGCTCATGTCTGGATTTGTTTCTCAGTACTGAAAAGAAAGATCATAAAGTAGAATAAATGAAGTACTTTATCATAACAGATATTTCCAAAATGAATGATTCTTTTGCTTTTTCTTTTCTCCCTTAAAATTACTGTATTTTAAAATTCTCTTATTAAATGTTTGCAGAGGCAGTATTGATAGATAGTAAAGCGCACACACTTTGGAGCAGTCAGTCATTTTGCGGAGTTAGGCAAGTTATGTAATTTTTCTGTTTGTATTTCCTTATCTATAAAATGGAGAAAATGATATATACCCCATAGGATGCTTTGAGGGCCAAAATAACAAATGTGTAAAGCTCTCTGTGTTCATGTTATTTCAAGATGATTTAAATTATTAAAATCAGTTATGACAATTTTTTACATATTATTTAAATTTACATATTATTAAAATTGCATGTTTTGCTCTGAATTTGTCTTGTAGCTCACCATACATTAACATGAAAATCTACATCTATAGTCAAAACTTTAATCTACAGTCAAAAAACCTCTGACAAGCTATTATACTCTGTGTGTGTGTGTGTGTGTGTGTGTGTGTGTGTGTGTGTGTGTCTTAAAAACTTTCTGGCTAGAGAGATGGTTCAGTGGCCAAGGTGCTTGCCTGCAAAACCTAAGGATCCAGGTTCAATTCCGCAATACCCATGTAAAGCCAGATGCACAAAGTGGTCACATGCATCTGGAGTCCGTTTGCAGTGCCTGTAGACCCTGGTATGCCCATTCTCTCTGTCTCTCTTCTCTCTCTCTCTGCTTGCAAATAAATACAAGTATTGATTTTTTTATTTTTTGAAATTAAATTTTGCTACTTTCTTGTAAAGATTTCCTTTTCCATAAGTTTCATTTTTTTCTCAATCTGTAAAATGAGAACACTAGTACCTACCTCATTGATTATATTTTTTTATAAATTATTTTATTTGAGAGAAAGAATAGGCTTTACAAGCAAGTTTATAGGCAGTATTTTCTTCAAATGAGACATACTTCAGCACTTTTCAAAATACTCTTAAGGATTACCTGAGCTCTCAATTCATCTATGTTTGAAATACTATTCTTTTAGATTTTGCAAACTCACAGAAAGCAGGGCTTCATTTTTCATTGTGAGTTAATTCACAGGTCATCTGTAGTCAGTGAACCACTCTTTCAAGTTACACTGTACCAGAAATTATTTGGTTGAACTGAGTTAATAAATATAAAGTCATAAAAGGAATAGTAACCAAAATCATCAGTAGCTTGTATTCATAGCAATTAAGGAATGTGTTGGTGAGAGTCTCTTGAGTTTTACTGAAGTATGCAAAAAGTCTTGTAAAGCCAACAGGCATGTGTTGAAACAGACAGGAGCAGTAATGAGAAGTACACCCATATTTTTGTGAATAAAATATAATTGTATGAGGTTGGCCAAGCTATGAATATTTGACATACTGCTTTAAGACTCTTCACTGCTAACTTGAAACTGAAAATACTGATGTTTGAATGAGATTGTTAATTCTAAGAGGGAAAAATTTTTGGGTTGAAAAAATAGTAAACTAAACTCCAATGCCCAGGTTTTAAAATTTTCATCTACTAGCCGGGCGTGGTGGCGCATGTCTTTAATCCCAGCACTTGGGAGGCAGAGGTAGGAGGATTGCCATGAGTTCAAGGCCACCCTGAGACTACATGGTGAATTCCAGGTCAATCTGGACTAGAGCGAGACCCTACCTCGAAAAACCAAAAAAATTTTTTTTCATTTACTTATTTACACTTGTGTGTGCATGTATGGGCACACAGGGCTTCTTGCCACTCCAGATGAACACCAGACACTTAGGCCACTTTTTGCATACAGCTTATGTGGGTGGCTTGAGAATTAAACCTGGGTTGGAAAGCTTTGCAAGCAAGTACCTTTAACCGCTGAGGCATCTTCCCAGCACTTTAAATAAAAGCTTTCTTGAGTGTTTAAGTTCATTCAGTCTTATGGTTGCTTTTTTTTTTTTTTTTTTTTTTTTTTGGTTTTTCGAGGTAGGGCCTAGGCTGACCTGGAATTCACTATGTAGTCTCAGGGTGGCCTCAAACTCATGCTGATCCTCCTACCTCTGCCTCTCGAGTGCTGGGATTAAAGGTGTGCGCCACCACGTCCAGCTATGGTTGCTTGGTTGCTTTTTTCTATTTCTCTTTTCTTTCTTTTGAAATATTGAGAATTGAACCCCAGAGTGTTGCATTCCAGGCAAATGTTCTACTGTAATCTACTTCCCCAGCCCCTATTTTGACTTAAATTTGTATAACTGAGTCGGGATCTTTCTAAGTTGTCCAGGCTGTCTTTGAACTCTTTGCCCAGCAGGCCTTGAATTTAAGTGTTCCTGCCTTGACCTCCTGAATAGTAATCTAATGGTTTTGAAACCTGACCCTACGTCCTAATTAAGAGTGTTATTGGTGGGAAATGTAAGCTGGTAACAATGCAGATTCTAGCACCACATTTAGATCAGAATATATATATAAATTTTGTACTCAGATGAATCTGATGTAGCCATTTCACAGACATTTTGAAATCTCCTATTTAGACCAAAAAATCTTAATTTAACCAGTGAGGAAATGACTTAGAATGAAAGTGAAGATCCTAAGCCACGCACAGGTTCACAGATTTTTTTTGACTCTATGTATGGGCTTCCTTATACTTCCAAACACTGCCTCTCTAACTTGGGGAAAAAGATGTTTTTTGCATAAGTTTCATAATGTCCTATTGTCCTTCTTTGAAGTTTAGTCAGTCTTCCTGACAGGTCAACATCATTGCCTTAGGAATGCACCCAGGACTAGTATAAATGGACTTCAATTTGGTATGCTGTCCTGGAGATTTGACTAACAGTGAGTGGTGTTGGCTTAAAAACTTTCCATGGTATGAAGGGAGAAATAGCTGTTAAATGATCAAAACTCTTTGACAGTCCTTGAGGCTCTGACATTTATCCACTGCTGCTGCACTTTACTGCTTTTCTCTAATCAAAGATGACTAGCTTCCACTGGACAGAAGAGGCTTGCAGAACCTCTGTATGCTCTTAGGAAGAATTTAATTGCCAGTGAGAAGGTGGGAATGATTTTAATAAAGATCAAGAGCCTCCAGGTCCACTCAGCCTGGGCTCCTGGCCAACTATTCATCCTCAGGAGGGAGCTGGTATCATTTGTGACATGAAGGTACTTCAATAAGTCCAAAGGCTTTATGGAAGCCTTTCCTGTGTTGGCAGGCAAAAGTGGCATCAGAAATCAAGGCCTGACACATGTCATCAGCCTGGAAATGGTAGAGTTTGGACACTAATGATGGCTCTTGTCAAGGCTTAGTGTGATAGAGCTGGGAGTACTCAGGTCGGAGCTTCTGTGCAATGAGGGGGAATTACAGATTAGAGAATATACCTGCCAACAATTCTGCCGTTTTGGCTGTATGTCAGGGAGGTCCTTCATTCACCCTGGACTCCTATTACTCCCTTTTAATGGGTGGTGGTGGAGATACTGGATGTAAGGAAGAGAGGCACTGTGGTTGTACCTAGCACATGGCCCTGTTTCTTGTTTTCTTCCTAGTCTGTGCAAAATTAAATTTGTATGACTAAGGCTAGTATTTTGTTCTTCCTATATCTAATGATATCTGGCCCAGTGACACTTGGTAAGTGATTTTAACCTCAGTTTTTCATCTGCAAAATGAAGTTCAGTAATTAGTTTTACTTACAACATATAATTTTACTGATAATTAAATGAGGTCAGGAATAAAAATCCCTTGCATATAACACCCAAATGTCAGTTACTATTATTGTTAAAATATTTAGTCAAATTTGTAGCTTATTGGGAGTCTTCTTTATGTTGAAATCATGGTATAGAAAAATATAAAGTTGAAGCAAATGACCCAATATTAATTATGCTATAAGTTACCTCTTTTCTTCCATCCAAGTATTAACTAGGCCCAGCCTGTTACTGCAGTCCCATCTTTATGTAAAGAATCATTATACCAACCAGAAACAAATAAAATCAGGATCTTTAAGGTCTCTTGCCACACAAAGACTTATCTAGAGAGCAGTGGCCCTCAAGCTAGCAATAGAAATTAAAATTGATGAATTTAAAAATATTTTAATTTGTTTTAAAAAAATTTTAAGGATTGACAATGTAATTTAGTGATAGTGCATTTAGCATGAATGCTAAGGCCCTGAATTTGATTCCTAGAACCATAGCAAATAAAATTTAAAAAACAGTAAATTTCATAAATCATTTACATCATAATATCAGTAACCCTGCAAGGGGATTTAACCGGAGCCTTGTGCATGCTAGGGAAGTGTTCTGCCACTAGACTTACATAAAAACATTTTAGAAGTAGTTTTTGGGCTGGGGACGTAGCTCTGTGATATCACAAATATCAAAATAACAACTTTGTTAGTGATACCACTGATTTTATCAGAAACAACTTTAAACATCGGGAACTAGTGAAGCTTACAGTGACAGATAAAAATTTGAATTTTTTTTTTGTTTGTTTTTTGAGGTAGGGTCTTGCTCTAGTCCAGGCTGACCTGGAATTCACTGTGTAGTCTCAGGGTGGCCTCGAACTCACGGCGATCCTCCTACCTCTGCCTCCCCGAGTGCTGGGATTAAAGGTGTGTGCCACCACGCCCGGCTTTGTTTTGTTTTTGAGTTAGGATCTTGCTATGTAGCACAGGCTGGCCTGGAACTCACTATGTGTAGCCCAGGATGTTCAAAAACCTACAATGATCTTCCTTACTCAGTCTTCTGAGTGCTGGGATTATAACTGTGTACCACCACAACTGACAGTTGTTTTTTTTTTCTCTCTTTTTTCTTCTCTTCTCCTTTCTTGTCCTTTTTTTTTTCGTTTTGTTTTTTGAGGTAGAGTCTCACTCTAGCCCAGGCTGGCCTGGAATTCACTCTGTAGTCTTAGGGTGGCCTCAAACTCACAGTGATCCTCCTACCTCTGCTTCCCAAGTGCTGGGATTAAAGGCGTGCGCCACCTCGCCCGACCCGCAGTTGTTTTTCTTAAAATGACATTTTTGTCAAAATATGTCAGAGCCTAAAGTCTGAATAACCTTAGTTTTCTATTAGCTGGTCTTTCAAGTAAAATGATTGTCCATGAAAACATTGGCTAGATCAGTTTATCACTCAAATAATGGCTAATCTACCTTTCCTTGAGGCAGCCAATATATAGAAGTGCTTTATGTGTACTTAACATTTTGTTACATAGTATATTACAAGGGTTAAGTTTTAATTAAGGTCATAAATCTTATTGCTTCTTCTGGGGCTTTTTGTGACAAGGCATTGGGGATTGAACCTACGGTACTTACTGCATATACTAGGCAAGTGTTCTACCACTGGCCTACAGTCTTAGCTTTACAAAGACATTTAAAAAATATTTTTCCCGAGACTACATCGTGAATTCCAGGTCAGCCTGGGCTAGAGCAAGACCCTACCTTTTTGTTTACTTATTTATTTTCAAGAAAGAAGAGAGAGAGAAAGAGGAAAGAAAGAAAAAAAGAAAGAGAATGAGAATGGGCGCACCAGGGCCTCTTGCCACTGCAAAGGAACTCCCAGCATACCTACCACTTTGTGTATCTGGCTTTACATGGGTACTGGAGCCAGGCTTTGTAAGCAAGCACCTTAACCACAGAGCCATCTTTCCAGCCCATGAAGGTATTTACTGTTCATTCCTTAAAGAGATGTTACTCTTTAAATAATTGTATAAATACCATACCAAAAAGAATCAAACAATTATCATAACTGTCTGCTTGGGATCACTATTTATCTTGGTTTGGCTTTGCAGAGCTGGGCTGGCAAGTGATGTACCTGAGCTACATCCCCTGCTCAATCACTGTTTATTTTAGAGACACTAATAACCACTGATTTGGAACTCAGTCTGTAGCCCTTGCTGCCTTGAACTCAGCGATCCTCTTACATCAGCCTCTCAAGTGCTAGGATTAAAGGCATGTGCCATTACCCCTGGCTTGAGCTACTTTTTTTTAAGAGATGAGCCAGAAACCAGAGCAAGTAGTGAGATTTTATAGACACATAGGAAGAAATATAATTATGGTTAGGAGTTAAGTAGTAAGCTGACATTTTTCTTGAGGCAGTTCTCACCCCTGGAACTAGAGATCATCTTGCCTAGGCCCCCTTGAATACTGGGATTATAGACATGTCCTTTCACTCCTTGCTTGAATATACTTAGACATAAGAGTTAGAAATATACACTGATTACAGTCATTTTCAAAAACAGTCTAAAACATTTTCCTTAAGATTTATTTCAATCAAAGTGAATTCTAGTTTTCTTTTGGTCTTTTCAGTACCAACACTCTCAGTCTTTTGTCCCTTTAGAAATGTTGGGAAGCTTATGCTTTCTGAATAATTAAGGTCTCTTGCCCATTATCCCCATTTTAACAAGGCCAGTGTAGCCAAAATGTGTATGATGGAAGTAGACATAAGAAAAAAGAATAGTAAGGTCTGGATCTTAGTATTTGTAATAGAAGGAAACCTTAACGAGAGAATAGTACTCTCTGAGGTTGGCTGGTAGATGAAAGATCATGGAGGAATTGTGTGGGCTGCTATAAATATGCTTCCATAGCTTATGTGTGAGTACTGGCCATGTGTGTATATAGATGAAAAAATCCTACAAACTAAAACTTAAGATTGTTTACCATGTCATAAGTTATTTCTGAGAAAGAGTAAGGATATCAAGCAAATATTTGTTGTTTTTTTAATATGGGTGATAATTATTATATAGTTATAGTTCATGAAAATTTGAAGTATTTCATGGTACATTTAAAAATTCTATTACAGAGCCAGGCGTGGTGGCGCACGCCTTTAATCCCAGCACTCGGGAGGCAGAGATAGGAGGATCACCATGAGTTCAAGGCTACCTTGAGACTACACAGTGAATTCCAGGTCAGCCCGGGCTAGAGTGAGACCCTACCTCAAAAAACAAAAACAACAACAAAAAAAGTTTATCTAATTGGGCTGGAGAGATGGCTCAGCAGTTAAGGCACTTGCCTCCAGTGCCTAAGGCCCTGGGTTCAATTCTCCAGTACCCACATAATCCAGACCCACAAGGTGGTGGCCCTGGTGCATTCTCTCTCTCTCTCTCTCTCTCTCTCTCTCTCTCTCTCTCTCTCTCTCTCTCGCCTCTCTGAAACTCTCTGCTTGAAAATGAATAAATAAAATATTTTTTAAAAATTCTATTACATAAAACATTTTAGATTACATTTAAAGCATTTTCTCCTCCCTTCTCCCCTCCTCAGTTTTTCATGGATATTACCAAGGGAAATGGAGAATGAAGTCTCATTGTATTTCGATATCAGTTACTGAAATGTTGAAAAGGGGAAAACCCAGTGTTGAACTACCCATCCCCTTCGTCTTTAGTATCTGGGATTGAATCCAGGGCTGCAGATATGCTGGGCAAGCTGTGTAAACCCTGACCCCAGTCTTGATTCTCCATTATATGTAAATTCCTTGCCATTTTGAATCTGAAGTTAGGTCACCATTCTCTATTAAACTCTAATTAAACGCCCCCTTTGAAGGTTATCTTACATAAACACTTGCCATGGATTTGATATTGGGAGAAGAATTATTTTATAGGATGAGGTTGCTGTCTCATTTTGTGTTTGAGAACATAGTATATGAGGCTAAGAACTTGTTAAAGTACTTATGACCGAAGTAGGAAAGATTCCTCAGCCTTAGCCTCTAAAGCTTACCTACTCCAAATGTCACAATATAAATATAAAGGCAATTATCACCCTTTGTAACTGACACTTTATTGCCACAAATGGGTAATCACATTGTGCACTCTTTTTTTTTTCCAGTTAAGTCTTCTGTATTCCAGACTAGCCTTGAACTTGATGTGTGGCCTTGAATGGCCTTAAACTTCTGATTTTCCTGCCTTTACCTCCTGAGAGCTGTGATTATAGGTGTGTAGCACCACACCAATTTATATGGTGCTGGGAACCAAACCCAGGGCTTCATAAATGCTTGGCAGGTACTCTACTAACTGAACTACTCTTTTAAAGTGTGTGTGTGTGTGTGTGTGTGTGTGTGTGTGTGTGTGTGTGTGTGTGTGTTTAGGCTCAGGTGCCTGTGTACAAGTGTCCATGGGGAGGGCCACAGACGTCCTGAGTTACACATCCCCCTTTTTCGATTTGAGACCTGAACTCTTACTGGCCTGGAGTATGCCAGTTAGACTAGGTTGGCTAGATAGCAAGCACCAGGGGTCCTCCCACTTCTACCTCCTCAGTCCTTCAGTCCTGGGATTCAGGCACACAGCACTATGCCTGGCATTTTTACATGGGTACAGGGGATTGAACTCAGGCTTTCAAACTGGTAGGCAGGCATTTTACCTAATGAACTGTCTCCTCAGCCCCAATGAGAAACTTGTTATTGACATAGTCATTCATTGTTGGTTGACAGGGTGAAATAGTGACTTTTTAAAAATAGCAAATGGTGGTTTCTCCCAAACTAGTTTCACTGTGATAGTTGAGATCAGAAGTCACCTAGTAAATCAGGACTACTGTGTTTGCTTTGAGCTATGCCATAGGAAATGGTATGGAGGGTAGCTCTTCCATTATATATCAGCTAAGGTATATAACAAAATAAGACTGATTAAAGAAAATCAAACAAGGATGAGACCAGAGAGGGCTTGCAGCACTGCAAAGGGCAGTAGATGCAGTAGCCTTGGGAGAAGGTGGCTTTTCACTAAAGGGCTTCACATGTCCCTTCTCTGTACCTGTCACAAATCTAGAAGGCTGCTTGCTAGACATACATGTGCCTTTTTTCATAAATCATCTTAGAGCATGTATTAAGATACTTTAAAATCTTAGAATCTTTTCTTTCTTTCTTTCTTTCTTTCTTTCTTTCTTTCTTTCTTTCTTTCTTTCTTTCTTTCTTTCTTTCTTTCTTTCTTTTTGTTTTGTTTTTGTTTTTTTGATGTAGGGTCTCACTCTAGCCCAGGCTGACCTGGAATTCACTGTGTAGTCTCAGGGTGGCCTTGAACTCATGGTGATCCTCCTACCTCTGCTGGGATTAAAGGCGTGCGCCACCACACCTGGCTAAAATCTTAGAATCTTTTCTAACACTTTTTTTTTTTAGCCCAGTCTGGCCTCCAACTTGAAGTCCCATCTCAGCCTCCAGAGTGCTTAGATTATTGGCATGCCCCACCAGGCATGGCGGTCTAACACTCCAGTAACTTGGCAATATTACTTTGTTCTTTGAAACAAAATCTAGGGTAAAATATGTCCTTCTGGCATGTAAAAGAACTATGTGTAGGTCACCTTTAAAAAAAAAAAAAGTCAAGAATACTTTCCCTAAACCACATCAGAACCCATGCCAAATTGATACAGACCTCTTAGCAGAGTAATAATGTAAGAATTTTCAAGAGCACATAGTGCAGCCGCTCAAGCTCATAGTATTTAATTTCAACTGTTTGCCAGAGTCCACAGCTTAGTGTGTTTCCCTGTGTGTACCAAATTATAAGCATGTATTTATTTCATTGGAGTAAGGGAAATAAAGGGTTATTGCTTAAAAATATGCTGCTTTCCAAAATAAAGGTATACTGTTTTGCCTATTCTATATGTGTGTATTTCCCCATACCAATTCCCAAGTACTTATTTCTGGGCTAAAGTGATGGCTCAGTGGTTAAAGGCACTTACTTTTAAAGCCTGACAGCATTCGATTACCCAGATCCACATAAAGCCAGATGCACAGAATGGCACATGCATCTGGAGTTTGCGTTGGCAGGAAGCTCTGGCATGCCCATTAAGTTATCTCTGTGTGTGTGTGTGTGTGTGTGTGTGTGTGTGTGTGTGTGTGTGTGTGTGTGTGTCTGTCTGTCTGTCTGTCTGTCTGTCTGTCTGTCTTGCAAATAAATTCTTTAGACTTGTGACACAGGCAGCAGTTCACACCTCTCCTAATTGTATTTTGCAAGGGAACCCTTCCCTTTGCTTAGGTATATGTCCAGGCAATTCCATGTGCTACATTCCATTCATTTGCCAAGTCTTGAGCTCTTGCCCAGAGTACAGCATTTGAGTCTATGATTACACATACTGGCAAGAGCATAGTTTTTCTTGGCTTCTCTTGGGAGGAAACTTGAAGACAGAGAAGCCAATCCAGATGTTCTGGACTGAGTCTGATTTCCTCTACTTAGAATTCTTGATGGCAAGAATGTGTGGAATTGTACCAGATTTACTTAGCACCTCCTCTTGGTAACATATTTTTATGCCCAAAGATTTTCTCTGGCAGAAAGACCTCCATGTCCTGTGAGAACGGTTCCCTATCATTTGAGAGAACTAGTAGCAGCATGCTGAGGAGAGCATACTTGCTGCTGGGAGTGTGTGTGGGCTGGGAATATGCACAACTGTAGCTGTAACTCCTCACCCATTCTTGGTTAAAGTTTAAATAGAACTTCAGAGCTTCAGGGATAAATACCGGCTAACCATCATGGGACCACTGGTGACTGTAATTTCTCAAGCTTCCAGACTCTGCCCAGCACTTACTAAAACAACTTCTCTGTGGAACAATGTGTCAGATACTGGGGAGAAATTAAGATTCCCCCCCCACCCCATGAAATATAGACTCTGAAACAGGTAAGTTACAGTCTTTGATCTTATCTGCTCTTCATTCAGTTTAGTTTTTTTTTTGCTTGTTTTACAATCCAACTCCAGTAGCCAGTCACTGGACTGACGTGTGACCAATAAAAACAGGCACAGAATTTCCTTACTAGTTCCACAGTGTGCTAAGATGCATTTATGCCTCTTTAGCTGCCTCTTTTGACTTGCCTAGCAATGACTGTTTGCGAAATGTCAGAACCAAAATATTAGTATAATGCAGAAAGGCAGTTCTAAGAACTGGTTGTTCTGGTCTAAGTAATGTTTTCCTTATCAGAAAAAGATGTGAGAATGCACAAGTTCCTTAAGCAGTGTGGCTGGCCAGGCTCTTGTAAGGTGAGAATAGAAAAATTGATTTCATCTCTGTGGAATGTAGCCTCCTTTATCTAAGTTTGTACACACTGAAAGCACATTTTTTTCATGACTGCTTCTGAGTAGATGAATCATGTTTACCTAGTGAGGACATTTTTCCTGTGTTGTAACTTCTTATTCCTGGATTTTTTTTCCCTCTTAAATTTTCAAGGATGAGCCAGGTGTGGTGGTGTACACCTTTAATCCCAGCACTCGGGAGGCAGAGGTAGGAGGATTGCTGTGAGTTCAAGGCCACCCTGAGACTACACAGTGAATTCCAGGTCAGCCTGGGCTAGAGTGAGACCCTACCTCGAAAAAAAGTTTTTTTTCAAGGATGGGTCTGTGAATATTAAAGTACTTTAAAGAAGGTTTGTCTGGTTTCACAAAAACCCAATTAGAAAGGTACCCCCCCCCAAAAAAAAAACAAAAAACAGGAAGGTAAAGTGAAGTAAATAACTTGCCCAGAGTCATGTAGAGACAGGATTGGAGTTCAAGAACTGCAGGTTTATTATGTTCTTAATCACCACACTACATCATTTCATACTCTGTTTCACACTGAATAATATGTAGATAATGAAGTTTCCTAAAAGTAGAGGGGAGTAATACCATGAGAGTGCCTCCTGGGTAGCTTGGCATTACTTTTCAGTTTTTTGGATATGTGAATTGGTGCTCTCCATTTTTTCCCCCATTTTTGTTTTGTTTTGATTTTTTTCAAGGTAGGTTCTTGCTCTAGCCCAGGCTGACCTGGAATTCACTATGTAGTCTCAAGCTAGCCTCAACTCTCTGTTTCTGTGGATAATTATCATTTTCATTTTGTAAATAAGAAACTAGAACTAAGGAAGATCATTTGCCTAGTGTCACATAAGTTAGGAGGGATAGAGCTCCAATTTGAAAAAGGATTATTAACTCCAGACTTCACTGTCTGAACTACCACATAGTAGAATTTGGTCACAAGCTTTCATTAGCTGTAAATTCCAGCCGCACAGTGAAGTCCTAAACCTTATCCTTATCCTTAATCCTCACATGTTTGTTGATTAATCATTACCCTTGCTATCATTCCTGTGCTCACACTAGAGGAAAACTCATAGGTATCAGATGCGGCTTTCTGCTCGAAAGGAGAGTTATCTGACTGTCATTTTCATGGAGTCATGGCATTTAGTTAACTTGTCTTTTATTAAGGCTTTAACTTTCTCTCAATAATTTCATTTTTTAGAATTCATCTCTATAGATTTATTTCTTATATTCACAAAAGTTTTTAGAGCCGGGCGTGGTGGCGCATGCCTTTAATCCCAGGACTCACTTGGGAGGCAGAGGTAGGAGGATTGCTGTGAGTTCGAGGCCACCCTGAGACTACATAGTGAATTCCAGGTCAGCCTGGACTGGAGTGAGACCCTACCTCGAAAAAAAACCAAAAAAAAAAAAAAAAAAAGTTTTTAGAAGTTACCAGGCTTGATGGTACACACTTTTAATCCCAGTACTTGGGAGGCAGAGGAAGAAGGGTTGCCATGAGTTTGAATTCAGCCTGGGCTAGATTGAGACCCTACCTCAAAAAAAAAAAAGAAAAAGAAAAAGAAAAATTCTAGAAGTTATAGAGGGGCAGTCTTAAGCATATATGAGATTCTATTTTTGAAGTACTATGTTTAGTTTATCTTACCTTAAGATCGCAAATTATAAATTTACTTTCTTTACTACCTAGTATATGTTTGGTGTAGCAGGCTTTATCTGTTTAAAAAAATTTTTTGCCTTTAATCCCAGCAGTCGGGAGGCAGAGGTAGGAGGATCGCCGTGAGTCCAAGGCCACCCTGAGACGACACAGTGAATTCCAGGTCAGCCTGGGCTAGAGTGAGACCCTACCTCAAAAAACAAACAAACAAAAAAAAAAAACAAAAAAAAAATTCCTATTGCATACCTACCAGGCTGGTTAAAATTAAACAAACAAAAACAATCTGACCATACAAAAGTATTGATGAGAATAACTGGAACATTCAAACACTGTTGGCAGGAGTAGGGAAGAAATTGGCACAAGCCATTTAGAATCCTTCATAAGCATCCATGACAGATTGAACACTTCTATTTGTACACACATACTTAACAAAGACCTGTAGGTGAATGTTCAGACAGCATTATTTGTAATGCTGGAGATAACTATCCATTCACTAGTATGGTTAAACATTGTGGTAAAATTCTTAGGGGCTGGAGAGATGGCTTAGCGGTTAAGGCACTTGCTTCCAGTGCCTAAGGCCCGGGGTTCAATTCCCCAGGTCCCATATAAGCCAGACCCACAAGGTGGTGGCCCTGGTGCTCTCTATCTCTCCCCCCCTCTCTCTCTCTCATCTCTCTGCTTGAAAATGAATAAATAAAATATTTTTTAAAAATTCTTGTAGCAGTAAGAAGGATACATTCTTACGTATACACTACATTTTCTCTTAGAGAAAATAATGAGTTGAAGAAACTAGGAACATAAGATTGCACAGTATGTGTTTCTTTCAACATAATGCTCAAAGATAGACAGAACTAAGCCGGGCATGGTGGCGCACGCCTTTAATCACAGCACTGGGGAGGCAGAGGTAGGAGGGTCGCCATGAGTTCAAGGCCACCCTGAAACTACATAGTGAATTCCAGGTCATTTTGGGGTAGAGTGAGGCCCTACCTCGAAAAACCAAAAAAAAAGATAGAACTAATCTAAGATGGAAAAGATCAGAATAGTGGTTACAGTTCCTGAGGGGATAAAGTGACCCTGAGGACAAAAGTTGTTAGGAATATTCTGAGTTATTAGTAATTTAAACACTCCTTTAAAAGAAAGAAGACGGGCTGGAGAGATGGCTCAGGAGTTAAGACACTTGCCTCCAGTGCCTAAGGTCCTGGGTTCAATTCCCCAGTACCCACATATGCCAGACCCACAAGGTGGTGGCCCTGGTGTTCTCTCCCTCCCCCCCTCTCTCTTTCTCTCTCTCTGTATTTCTCTGCTTGAAAAATAAATAAATAATAAAATTAAAAAAAAAAAGAAAGAAGACTTTGATAGAGGAATGTTAAGTTTAATAACAAATACCATATTGGGGTTGTATAAAGCTTTTATGGTCCCATACAAATCTAGTGTGCCATATTCATTTCATTATTCTGGGAAATAAGGGGCATTCTTATTTTTCAGAGGTTAAAGAAAAGTGTTTCTCTTTCTCACGAGAGAGAGAGAGAGAGAGAGAGAGAGAGAGAGAGAGAGAGAGAGAGAGAGAGAGAGAGAGAGAGAGAGGAGAGAGAAAGAATAGGTAAGCCAGGGCCTCTGGCCACTGCAAATGAACTCCAGATGCATGCACTGAAGCAGGCATTACTGGGCCTCTTGAGTTTTAGATGGATCTGGGAAATATAGCAAGACCTAATTTCCAATGAATCAAAAACAACATAAAATTGAATTTCCTAATCCTTTCAAAATGCTCAGTTCAGCGCTGGAAAGATCGTCTAGTGGTTAAGGCGAAGCAGAAGGACCCGAGTGAGTTGATTCCCCAGTACCGATGTAAAGCCAGATGCACAAGGTGGTGCATGTGTCTTGAGGCCGTGTGCAGTGATATTTTATCACTTTTTGTTGTTTGCTTCAAATTAACAATCTGCTGAATTCTTATTTGTTCTAAAAAATAACTATTAATTCCTATGTATAATTTTAAGATAGAACAAAATGCTTTAAAAATAATATTACTGCCGGGCGTGGTGGTACATGCCTTTAATCCCAGCACTCGGGAGGCAGAGGTAGGAGGATCGCCGTGAGTTCAAGGCCACCCTGAGACTACATAGTGAATTCCAGGTCAGCCTAGACTAGAGCCAAAAACCAAAATAAATAAACAAACAAACAAATAAATAAATAAAAGTTACTGATAATTTTGTTCTCCTATTTACAAAAGACTTTCATATTCACCTATAGTCCAAAGATTTCATTGTTTTAAGATATATATTTTAAACATTGTCAAATATTAGCACTGAGTACTGATACAATGGAAATTGGTTGTTTTGATATTTCAGTAAGTGCTGAATATAGTTCTTCATATCAGACTACATTACACTTTATAAATTTTTAAAGAGATCATATAGTTCTTTCTACGTGTTCTGGAGACTTGAAGCCTAATAAATAAATGATATCTAACTATTTTTAAAAGTTTCATGCATAATTTAAACTGTATACTTGCTGACATCTAGAAATCTATTTTTATGATATGTAAAATTGTACAGTCCCATATCCTTGTGCTCTTGGGAACTAGTTCTTTTCAGTCTTAGCCGAGAAGAAATTAGTCCTTGTCAGGAAAAAAAATGAAATAGAAAGTTCTCTACAAACCATAGAAAAGCAAACTGGACTAGTGAAATGAACAGGTCCCCAAGAACCAGATATCCTTGACTTCATCTGGATTCACTTATGATAGCGGGCAACCTCATTCTTTCAATGTCTGTGATTGTGAGATGGCATGTTTAGGAAACAATACAAAGTGTCTTTATACAATGCAACTTACTATTGTTGGAGGAGGTTGGATTTCTGAAACACATTGGACAAATGAAGATATCAAACTCTTATCAAATACACTATTTTCCTGGAAATCTGACTTCACACTGAGCTGACCAACTGAATATCTTTTTATTTTTTATTTTTAATTTTTTGGTTTTTCGAGGTAGGGTCTCGCTCTAGTCCAGGCTGACCTGGAATTCACTATATAGTCTCAGGCTGGCCTCGAACTCACGGCAATCCTCCTACCTCTGCCTCCCGAGTGCTGGGATTAAAGGCATGCGCCACCACGCCCGGCTTCAACTGAATATCTTGAGCATGTGATCACTGTGATGATTTCTTTTTCCTTTTGAAATATGAAAGAATATGTGACCATGTTTAGTATATCTTTGTTGACTCCTGAAATTAGAAAATAATTCAGACATGGAAACATTGATTTTTGTCTTCTTATCAGTAGTTTTTCATATAAGTCCCCTATCTTCATAGTGGGGCACATTCTTAACGTCATTTTATTGGCTCCAAATACTAAAGTATATCCACAGGAAAGATTATTTTGTTTGGATTTGTTTTCATTTTTGAAGTTTCTAGAACCTAATGTTAAATTTACACTGTGTCCTTTTAGAAGGTTTTCAACAATGCTATCAGTTGTCTCACATTTACGGGTACATAATATATCTTACCAGAAAGAACTCTTCTACTTTCTTGTCAGCATTTCATATTAAATTCAACTTTTTTTGGTTTTTTGAGGTAGGGTCTCACTCTAGCCCAGGCTGACCTGGAATTCACTCTGTAGTCTCAGGGTGGCCTTGAACTCACGGCGATCCTCCTACCTCTGCCTCCCGAGTGCTGGGATTAAAGGCGTGCGCCACCACGCCTGGCTTAAATTCAATTTTTATTTTATTTATTTATTTATTTATTTATTTTTTTTTTTAAATTCAATTTTTAAAACACTTAAAAATTACTGAGCAAACAGAAATGTCATTATATTTGAGTACAAGCTACTTGTTCATAGTATATTCTCTGTGAGCACAGGGTAAGATAGGTGTTGTCAGTACCTGCTGGTAGAGGTAAGAACTGGTTATACCGGGCTGAAGAGATGATTTAGCGGTTAAGGCATTAAGTTCGATTCCCCAGTGCCCATATAAAGCCAGATGCACAAGAGGGCGCATGTGTCTGGAGTTCATTTGCAGTGGCTGGAGGCCCTAGTGCGCCCATTCTCTCTCTCTCTCTCTCTCTCTCTCTCTCTCTCTCTCAAATAAATAAAATATTAAATAAAACTGGTTATACCAACAAATTAAAAAGTTATTAGAAGCTCACACCTTTAATCCCAGCACTTGGGAGGCAGAGGTAGGAGGATTGCCATGGGTTCCAGGCCTGCCTGAGACTACATAGTGAATTCCAGGTCAGTCTGGCTAGAGCAAGATCCTACCTCAAAAAATCAAAATATATATATGAAATGCAAATAACTTATAAGTGTTCATTAAAACACTTATAATACAGAGTAAGTAGAAATCATGCAAATACCTCTAGAAGCAATTTTAATGACTTGAAAATGTTTATTAGCAAATAAATCAGGTTATAAAACTATTGAGAATTGACTCCATCTTGTATGAACTACACTAAGATTTTTTTTTCTGATTTGGGTTATGGGTAATTTTTTTTTTTTTACAAAACAAATCTAGGTTTTCTAATGTAGATAGGTTTTATTTATATGATGACAAAAAATTCCCAGTATTTTAAGACATTAGTAAGTTAAAATGAATAACTGTAAATAAAATAAGACTACAAGGAAATATACCAAATATTGACAGTGGACAGCGGAAGTAATGGGATTATAAATAACAGCTCTGAAATTATAGATGCCTTCTTGTCTGTCTCCTTAGTTTTTAATGCATCTCAGTATTTATAGTGAGCCTACTCTCATGAAAATTAGCTTATTTATTTTTAATATTTTATCATTTATTTATTTATAAGCAGAGAGATAGAAGAGAGACAGACAGAATGAGTACATCAGGACCTTCAGCCACTGGAAACAAACTCCAGATGCATGGACCACTTTGTGATTTGGATTTACATGAGTACCAGGGAATTGAACTCGGGTTGTTAGACTTTGCAGGCAAGTGCCTTAAGCCATCTTTCTCCAGCCAGTTTTTATTTTATTTTTAAAATATTTTTTTATCATTTATTTACAAGCAGAGAGATAGAAGACAGACAGACAGAATAAGCTACTTTATAAAGCATATTATTGCAATCAGACTAAGAACTTCCCTTTACAGAAAATTATATGACTTATATTATCTTCAGAGGGAGGAAAAAAACGTGTTTTGCTCTTCTTGATGGCTGACAGAGAACATTTAGATAAGTTTCTTTTATGCAATTTCCAGCTAGATTGCCTGAAATAGTAATACTGTTAGAAATAAAGTGTCCTGCCCTTCAAAATTTTAAGTACATGTTTCTTAAATCATAGCTGTAGATTTCTCTTGTATTCTTGCTATCTTGTGTTTGACATATATAGCAGAGTCTAATAGCCAGAAGTAGAATTTTATCTGCTAATGACTGCACATTCTGCTTCCAGCTTAGCACCAAAAGAAAATAATTTATTTATTTATTTATTTTTCCAAGGTAGGGTCTCAATCTGACTAGGCCCACCTAGAACTCACTCTGTAGTCCTAGGCTTGCCTCAAACCCACAGCAGTCCTCTTACCTCTACTTCCCAAGTGCTGGGATTAAAGGCTGCACCACCATGCCAGGCAAGAAAATATTTTAGATACACTTAAACTTTTGAAATTTATTTTAAAAAATAGACTTATTCTTATACCCTTGGATATAAATGTAAGGGGATATAGTAATATCTGCAGTTTGTAAACTGTAGCTTCTGCAGTACTATAAGACGAAATCTGTGGATTTCAAGGGTCCATGATAGATACACCTGTTAAAATTCTCACAGCAAACTTAAACTCCCCTGTCCCCAGAGGAGATACCTGAGATTCAGAGAGGCAAAATTATTTAGCTTCACACTTAAGTATTTGTCAAGTTGAGATAGATTCCAGTTTTTGTTACCACAACCCCCAACAAAGGGTCTTTCTATTTTGTTTACTCTTAAGTATCCAGTGCTGATATCAGGACTTGAAAAATGCTAATTAAGTACTCAATAGATGCCTGGTGAACTTTTTTTTTTTTTTCATTTGCAGTGGGGGAGGGAGAAAGCAAGAATGAGAATGAATGAGAATGGGCACACCAAGGCCTCTACAAACTCCAAATGCATATGCCACTTTGTGCATCTGGCTTTATCCAGGTACTGGGGAATCCAACCCTGGTCCTTAGGCTTCTCAGGCAAGTGCTTAACTGCTGAGCCATCTCCCCAGCTCTCTGTTGAACTCTTAAATGTCTAAACAGAAGGAATTGTTCTGGTCTGCTAATACAGAATTATACAGAGAAATGAGCCTAACAGAATATAGTGTGACTAGAAAGCCAAATTCTACCAAAATATAGGTCCCAGTAAGAAGTAACCAGATGGAAGTCTTTTTATGTAGCTATCTAACTTTCTCTGAATACATTTACCAGACCTCTTTTCCTCTTGGTAGTCAATGAGCAAAGAAAAAGCAAGATGGAAATGATAATTGAGTCTGTTTTGTTATTTGTGCTCTCTCTCTCTCTCTCTCTCTCTCTCTCTCTCTCTCTCTCTCTCTTTCTCTCTCTCTGTGTGTGTGTGTGTGTGTGTGTGTGTGTGTGTGTGTGTGTGTGTATGAGAGAGAGGTGGAGAGGGAGGGTCTTTCTATATAGCCCAGGCCTGTCTCAATCTTGCAGCCACTCTGCCTCAGCTCTGAATACTGAGAGGCTGGGATTATCAGCATGAGCTTTCTAGCAATCATTGAATCTTTGTCAGTGAGAAAATTCCTGTTGGAAACCCAATTTCTATAAGCACCAAGTAACTAGAATGAACTAGAATGTAAATTTATTTATTTTTGTGTGATGTGTGTTAAGAGTGTAGGCATTCATAATGCTATGTACATGTGTGGTGGTCAGAGGACAACATTGGATGTTGGCATCTGCCTTCCATCCTGTTTGTGGCAGGGTAGTACCTGTTTACTGCTGCAGATGCTAGGTTGGCTGTCCAAAGGGATTTTGGGAGCTTTTCCCAACTGTGCCTCCCATCTTGCCATAGAGATGCTTGGATTACAGATGCCCAGCTTCATGTGAGGAGCAAAATTCAAATCTTCATGCTTGTGAGGCAAGCTCTTTATACATTGAGCCACCTCCCCAGCACTGCAATGAAAATCTTTAATGTGAAATTTTGGCTCTTGTGATCATATAAGGAGTTAGAAATTTTATTCCAAGAGAGTTTCCAGGAAATAGTATTTAATTTACTTATTTGCAAGGAACTCCAGGCCCATGCCTCACTTTGTGCATTTGGCTTTATTTGGGTAACTGGGGAATCAAACCCCAGCCAGCAGGCTTTGTAAACCAGCACTTTTAACAGCTAAGCTATCAGCCCCCAATATGTCCCCTCCCCAAGGGTCTCACACTAGATCTGGCTGATGAGCACTCACTCTGTAGCTCCAGGTTAGACTTGAACTCACAGCAATCCTCCTACCTTAGCCTCCCAAGTACTGGGATGTTTTGCTTTTCGAGGTAAGGTCTTGCTCTAGCCTGATGTAGTGACCTGGAATTCACTATGTAGTTTCAAGGTAGCCTCGAACTCACGGCAATCCTCCTACCTCTGCCTCCCACGTGCTGTGAGCCACCACACCCAGATAGGGCTCATTTTATACCTAATAATAGTACTAAATTTGTATCAGCAATATATTATACCTTACATAATTAAAATCTGATGTCCTACTTTATATTTTTAATGATTTGAAAAATTCAGTTACTTAATTAAATATTTATATTTCTAAGATTTTAAATTCTTCATGTAACGTTGACAGTTTTTTTTTAATATTTTATTTATTCATTTTCAAACCGAGATAGATAGAGAGAGAGAGAGAGAGAGAGAGAGAGAGAGAGAGAGAGAGAGAGAGAGAGAGAGAGAGCGCGCATGCCAGGGCTGCCACCTTGTGGGTCTGGTTTATGTGGGTCCTTGGGAATTGAACCCAGGGCCTTAGGCACTGGAGGCAAGTGCCTTAACTGCTGAGCCATCTCTCCAGCCCAATGTTGACAGTTTTTACATTCACATAATTAATTTAAAATTTAAATGGAGGGTAACTAGTAGCATGAATCAGTGTGGAATACTTGTGTTTCCATTCTTTGTGTGTAGTAAAGGTCTCAGACATTGAACTGTAGTATCTTCAGCCCTTCACAAGTCAGCATAGGATTGATTTCCAGAGTGTTCTCCAAATTCCAGAAACAGTGATTTAAGTGTTTCATTTTCAAATCCTTGAATCTTAAACAATCTGGCAGGATGAAATAATATTTGATAAGTGCTTATTCATGGTCCCATGGTAAGTGGTAGAGCTAGGTTTCTAACCTATGCCCACTTGGCCCTATGACATGTATTTCTTGTACAGTATTTGTTTTTTGTTTTTTGGTGTTTTCAAGGTAGGGTCTCACTCTAGTCCAGGCTGACCTGGAATTCACTATGTAGTCTCAGGGTGGCCTTGAACTCACAGCAATCCTCCTACCTCTGCCTCCTGAGTGCTGGGATTAAAGGCGTGTGCCACCACGCCCAGTTTTGCATAGTATTTGTTGAGAACAGTATCACAATCTCATTACATTCCTTGCATGGTAGATTGGGTGGGGGCATTAAAGTTTTTGATCATGATAGAAGTCACATGACTTTCCTGTTCCTCCTTCCCTGCTTTCCTTCTCTGTCTGTCTCTGTCTGTCTGTCTCTCTCTCCCTCTCCCCCCCCCCCCCATTTTGCCAGCTCATTACTCTTGCACTATCATCTAGATTGTTTAACTATTCTGTGGAAAAGCTCTAGTTCAGTATTTCCTTCAGGATTTCTACCTGAGATTTCCTGTGTGCTTTAGTCATACCAACAAGAGAGATAGGCTTGGCTTCTTGACTACATTTCCTACTATAGTGTCTTCCATTTTTCCTGACCACATGTTAGGGTTCCAGTCTTTGAATATTGTTGCTTTGTACTTATGTAACAATGTGTACACATCCCGTGACAAATGAAAGTTTGTTTATATGATTGTGCATCTGGCTTTATGTGGGTACTGGGGAATCAAACCCAGGTCGTTAGGCTTTGCAGGAAAGCAAGTACAAAGCGCCTTCCTTAACTGCTGAGCCATCTCTCTAGCCCATGCCTAGTATTTAACTATGTGCTTTGCTTGTTTTATTGTGAATTCCGTACATACTGTAACATGGCTCTTTCCTTGTTTGGCATATAAGTTTCAGAGAGGTAAATTAACTTGCTCTGTATCATCTAGCTAGTAAGTAGATACTAGTAACCTCACCTAAGTCTGTAATGTTGACATGTAAGAGATACTATAAAATTAGTTGCCTCTTATGCTTAGGAAGAACTAATTAACACTAATTTGATGCCAGTGGGGTACATTTTACTTTCACCACTACTACCTGGCTGCTATTTTTCTTTTTTGAAAAATATTTTATTGATTTATTTGCAAGGAGTGAGATTATGGATGTGCCAAGGCCTCCAACCACTGCAAACAAACGTCAGATGCATGCACCACTTTGTGTATCTGACTGTAGGTGGATACTGGGGAATCAAACCTGGGTTGTTAGACATTGCAGGCAAGCAGCTTAACCACTGACCAGTCTCTCCAGCCCTATTTTTTCTTTTAAATACTACTACTGTAGACCAAGAAAAAATGATTTTATACCTTCTTCCTCACTTCACTGTTGGTTTCAAGTTCTTTCTTAATAAATTAATAACTTTATTTATTTACTTATTTAAGAGAGAATATGAATGAATGAACATCTGGGTGCACCAGAGCCTCTTGCCATTGCAAATGACCTCCAGACACATGCACATCTTTGTGCAGCTAGCTTTATGTGGGTACCGAGGAAATAAATCCAGGCCAGCAGACTTTGCAAACAAGTCCCTTTAATTTCGGAGCCATCTCCCTAACCCGCTCAAATTCTTTTAAGTATCTGTTAAATATATGGTCATACATGTTATATATTTTTTAATATTGAGAGAGAGAATATATGGGCATGCCAGGGCCTCCAGCCATTGCAAATGAACTCCAGACACATGTGCCCCCTGCGTTGCAGGCAAACACTTCAACTGTCAAGCCATCTCTTCAGCCCAAGTTATTATATTTTTTACCTGCAGACTTTTTTAGTTGGATGTATGGTTGCTAGATACGAGAGTGATTTAGATTAGCACTGTCTGGTAGGAAGGACTTTCTACACTGGTGGAAATGCCTTCTATCTGGGCTATCTGATATGATAACCATGAGTATATTGAGTGCTTGAGGGAATGAAAGAGTTTTCTATTTTTATTTTTTTAATTATTTAAAATATTTTATTTGCAAGGGGAGGGCGGGAGAGAGAGAGAGAGGGAAGGAGAGGGAGGGAGAGAGAGAGAGAGAGAGCGTACCAGGGCCACCACTTTGTGGGTCTGGCATACGTGGGTACTGGGGAATTGAACCTGGGACCTTAGGCACTGGAGGCAAGTGCCTTAACCGCTGAGCCATCTCTCCAGCCCTATTTTTATTTTTTTAATTATTTAAAATATTTTATTTGCAAGGGGAGGGCGGGGGGGGGAGAGAGAGAGAGAGAGAGAGAATGAATGAGAATTGGTGGGCCAGGGCCTCTGGCCACTGCAAATGAATTCCAGGTACATGCACTACTCTGTGCATTTGGCACTGAAGGCAAGCACCTTAACCACTGAGCCATCTCTCCAGCCCCTACAAAAATTTTTTTATTTGTAGGGAGAGGAAGGAGGAACACAGGGAGTGGGGAGGGAGAGAATGGGCACACCAGGGCCTGTTGCCATTACAAATGAATTCAACTTGTGCATCTGGCTTTATGTGGGTACTGGGGAGTTGAACCTGGTCCGTTAGAGTTTGTAAGCAAGCGCCTTGACCACTGAACCATCTCTCTACCCTATTTTTTTAATTCTTAATTTAATCAAAATAGGCATATATAGCCAATGGCTAGTGTACTGAATTGCACACAGTTTGTGGTAGTCACTGATATTTGTGTTTGAAGAGTAATGATAGGAGTTGAAAGAAGCTCAGTCATTGATAACATTAAATCTGACATGTGTCCAACTTAAAAACCCATGACAAGGGCTGGAGGGATGGCTCAGCGGTTAAGGCACTTGCCTCCAATGCCTAAGGCACCCGGTTCAATTCCCTAGGACCCACATGGGCCAGACCCACAAGGTGGTGGCCCTGGTGTGCTCTCTCTCTCTCTCTCTCTCTCTCTCTCTCTCTCTCTCTCTCTCTCTCTCTCTCTCTCTCTCTCTCCTTGAAAATGAATAAATAAAATATTTAATAAAAAAAACCCATGACAAGAGAGTAGAACAGTTCATGTTTTCCAAGCCCTTTGTGATCATTTATGATCATAGACATGTTACGATTTCTGGCTTAGCTTCACTCATAAATCACAGAAAGACAGAGGAACAAATCCAGTTATAGCTTTTTGTGCCAGGCCTCCAGCTCGTGTAAGAATGGACACCAGTGTGGCTGTTGGTGCTCAGGTTGCAACGTACAGGCCTATAGGGAACTCATGTACTCTTTTCCTTTGCTTATTAGTTGGAACTGAATAATTATTTCATCCATCTTAAATATCCCTTCTTGTTTTTAGGTCTCAAGATAAAGAAGTAGGAGACGTTTTTAAATTTAGAAAACTATAATAATTTGGTAATCAATAAAATAAATTGTAATTTTTCTTTTCAAAATAAGTGCTTGGGGCTTTGGTTTTGTTTTGTCAAGTACAACCCAGAACCCAAAGGTTTTCTGTGTAAGACTGGTTTCTTTTTAAAAATTTAACCTATTTATTTGTGTGTGCATGTTATTTGTTTAAGTGTGTATATTGAGGTGCCTGGGTCTCTTGCCACTGCCAATAAATGCCCTTCTGGTTTTATATGAGTACTGGGAAAATGAACCCTAGGCTGGCAGACTTTGCAAGCAAGCACCTTTAACTGCTGATCCATCTCTCCAGCCTAAGACTAGTTTTTAAGATGTTAATTTTATTATGTGCTACTTGAGTTACTAAACATTTTTTTGTCTTTATTATCCATAATTACATACATTGTATGAGCAAATCTTATGATGGTATCCCCAATTCCTTCCTCCCTGTCCCCAACCCACTGGGGACCCTCCTCGTGGGTGTACTGGATCAGTCCCTGGGGTAGGGAGTTTTAAGTAGCACAGCCAGGTAGCCAGGTCCCCCCCCCCCCTTTGTGTGTTGTTGCTGAGGGGTGCAATGTCTCTGGTTATTCTCCCCTACCATGGCTCTTACAATATCTAAACATATTTTTTCATGACATCTTATTTATAAAATGCTTCACTCTTCTAGCAGAGTGTGCAGCCAATCAGCTCTGGATGCTTTTGATATTTCTGACTATGCCAAGGCATTGACTGAAGTTCCCTGTAGTGAGAAGAGGGCACATGGGACTTGTGACTTCATGCACTTCACAACAATGCAGCTCCTGTGACACTGGAGGTGGTTTAAAAAGCTAGAAGTAGCTCTTAAACACGGCACCTCTATGTTGCCTTTAAAAAAATATTGTATTCTCAGAGCTGCAAGGAGTGCATTGAGCCTATAATTTCCTGTTCTCTGAATCCCCATCTTTCTGCAGCTCCAAGCTTTGTGTCCCATAGTCTGTGACTCTCTGCTAACAAATCGCTATTGTCCAGTGGGGCGAATGGTGGCTGGAGCTAAAGAATTGCTGTCTGGGTTCTATTCAAATCCAGGTAGTGAGATATATGAATGGACCTTTCCAATCGTCATGTGAATAACGTCTGCTCGGCATGAAGGCTCAACCACGATAGGGAAGATTAACTCCTAGGCTGTCCACTAACTGTCCTTTGTGGTAGGAAGTAGAATCATTTCAGAGTATCATTTTATTCACACTTAATTTTCCATTTAATAGACCCAAAAGTAGAATTGGCTATTTAGTTATTTGACTTTTTTTTTTTTTTTTGGTGAAATTTTAGTGTTTCTGTTGATAATATGGAAGTTTGGGAAAATGCTAAGCTGTTCTTTGTTTAGAACACTTATTTTGTCTCACAAGTTTTCTACTTTACATTTATTTATGTATAAAGTTATCTTTATAGCATACAAGCAAAAAAGTAAGAGACATCTGCTTTTTCCAAGAAACCATTCATGAAGGGGATAAAATCTCTCCCCTGCCCATTTTAAAGTATTCTCTACTCACTACTTTATATTTCCTCCCCAAACCCACATATACACAAAGAAAATAAAAGCAACTCAAGTATCATGTTAGTCAAATAAAACAAGCCACATTCAAATTAGGAGCCAACCTAAGTATTTATAAATACAGTAGAATCAATTTTTTTAAAAAATATACAAACATGTAAAATTGGACTATGATTCGTGATTTTCATTTATCTATGGCAATTATTTTATCTTCTATAAACCTGAAAAGGTCTCCACAGGACTGTAGATCCATTCTTTTACATTCTTTCCATATCGCAGGTACCATGAACTGCAGAGCCTTTTATGTTTCTTTTTGTCTTAACTCAGACAGCTTTGTAAGCAGTAGTGTGTAGATTACAAGAGTTAGACAAAAGCAGGCGCGACTGAGAAGAGTTGGTTGTGGGGGAGGCTTGGGGCACTTCCTGTCACTCAACACATTCCAGATCACTAAAAAATTTCCACACCCTCTGCATTCCCTATTGCCCACCCCAAGTTCCAGTATTTTCCGACTGGTTGTGGTATCTGTTGTGCTTTTTCAGTGATTCTGGCAAGACTGCTTCAGAAGAGATACATTCCTTTAGATTGTACAAAGCATAGCTGGAAAATGGCTGGCAGTTTCAGAATCTAGTCACGATCGCACGCATGAGCACCTCACACATCCATGCCCCTTTCCCCTCCCGCCCCTGCAGCTGGCTGACCTGTCTCACCCATTGCTGGCCTATCGAACGGCCAGGACTGTCTGGTTTTGGCTCATGCCTTTGTCCATGTCTGGCTTAGTTCCTCTCTGTCTATGCTTGCCTCTACCCCCACCGCCCCAGGCGGCACAAGTGTTTGGCCACACAAAACTACAGATTGAAAAGGTGGTAAAAACTTCAAACTTTACTAGATTCTCTAACAGTTTATTCTTATATGAATTTCTTCCTCCCTTAAATACTCTGTTTTAAAAAAACAAATACAAAATTAGTTATCTAAAGGGAGAGACTGCAAAGCAACCTTTGTGTTCCTTATAATAACTGACTTAATAACTCTCCAGCTGCGTTGTGGGAAGTGTATAAAAGCTTCTGTTCTGAGAACAAAGGAGCACGTGCAGAAATGAGACTAAAAACCCAGTGACAGTATTTCACTACACAGATTACTTAAAAGATTTTAGACAAGCCTCTCAACAGATGCAATTTTAAAATGTGTTTTAGCTGAAAAAAAAATTGAAAGTGCTTACCCAGTAAAAGAACCGAAGTAGTCCTGAACTGTTACGTAAGACTTTTTACAGTTGGATCTTTGTCAAAAGGGGTTGGGGGTGATGGGAGAAAAGCAGCAACAACAATCAAAAAAGTTCGAGCTGCTGTGGCTAGAGGACAACTTCTATGCTTCCAGATAGGATTCTTGCTGTCGAAGTGGAACTTCCAGCCAACACAGCATCTTGTCCGGGTGGAAAAATGAATTTGTTAGTTAAATTTTAAAAATATTAGATACTGGAGCCCAGGCTAGACAAGGTATTGAACCGCGCCAGATTGCCTTGCAGCCCTGTCTGCTCAGCTCGCGTTGAACTATATATGACCCAGATGATGGACAGAAGCACATTCAGTCATGTGCACACTGGAAGAAAGCGGATTTGCTGGTCCCTGGCAGGGCAGGGGTTTGTCTTCTGATTGGGCTGTGCCCTGATCGGTGAAATGTGAAGCCTTCACCATTTAGAGGCTGTAATTCAAGACTGGCAGTTTGAGTGTCTGGCTGCTCTAGTCACTGGGAGAGACTTGGAAGGTGTTGCTTTTGTTCAGTGGCATGACCCACCCAGAGGTTGCTTACACCTATGTATTTGTGTCAGGAGAAACTCCTCTTTCTAAAATCTAAGAATGCAGCTGACTGCCAGAATCCTAGTTCATTCATCCCTGTTGTTGATGAACTGACATGTAACTAAACTCTATTTGATTTTAGAATTTATTGTGCTCCTAATAAGGCTTTATATGTAGACCATCCATCCTCTGGTCCTGATTTTATAGGTTTGAGGAGGTAAAAATAAAAATGACACTTGAAGTGGGGAGTAGTGGAACATGCCTGTAATCCCAGCATTTGGGAGAATGAGGCAGGGAGAATTGTGATTTTTTTTTCAGGCCAGACTGGACTACATAGTAAGACTTTGTCTCTGAATGAATGAAGAAACAAATAAATGAAGCTTTTGTAGATATAAATTGCACGTAATGAAAATTGGATGGCTGAATAGCAGAGAAGTTGAGTTTTAGATTCCAGAATCTTTGAATGTTTGACAAAGATTTATCTGTTACTATACCCTTTGTGAGGCTGTCACTCTTATCCTATTCCTTGGTCACATAGGGATTGCCCAGGGAGGGGGCTGCAAAAGCATAGGTCCATGGAGCTGTGACATAGCCTTTAATCATATAAGACAATCACAGTCCACTCTTTTCAGTCTGTCTAAACTAAGGTCCTTGGGGTCTGTTTCCCATCTTTCTGGCCCACTGGGAAACCAAGTCATTATATCGAACTATTAGTTGTGACATTTTTGTTTAGTATAAGGAAATTGTATTGTTTGTTTAATGTGTAATGGCTCAGCGGTTAAGGCACTTGCCTCCAGTGTTTAAGGCCCCCGGTTCAATTCCCCAGGACCCACATAAGCCAGACCCACAAGGTGGTGGCCCTGGTTCGTTCTCTCTCTCTCTCTCTCTCTCTCTCTCTCTCTCTCTCTCTCTCTCTCTCTCTCTCTCTCTCTCTCTCTCTGTGTGTGTGTGTGTGCTTGAAAATGAATAAATAAAATATTTAAAAAAACTAAAACAACAAAATTGAGACTCTGGCTCCGAGATATAAAAATCTGTGTATGGCCTGGCGTGGCAGCACATGCCTTTAATCCCATCACTCGGGAGGCAGAGGTAGGAGGATCGCCGTGAGTTTGAGGCCAGCCTGAGACTACAGAGTGAATTCCAGGTCAGCCTGGGCTAGAGCGAGACCCTACCTCGGAAAAAAAAAATCTGTGTATGGCCCATTTTTATATTCCTTTTTTCCTCTCTATGGACTCTCATCTCTTCAGGAATTTCATGTCCTAAATCAGTATTAGGTATACAAATAAATTCCAGGACAGCCTGAGCTATAGTAAGACCCTATCTTAAAAACAAACAAACAAACAAACAAAAAAACAAAAAAACACTAGTAGTGGCACAAACCTTTATTCCCAACACTCTGGAAACAGAGGTAGGAGGATTGCTGTGAATTCGAAGCCAGGCTGGGACGACTGAGTGAGTTCCAGGTCAGCTACCTTGAAAAAAAATAAAAAATAGGGCTGGAGAGATGGCTCAGCAGTTAAGGTGCTTGCCTGAAGGACCTAACAACTCGCGTTCAATTCCCCAGTACCTACATACAACCAGATGCACAAGATTGTGCATGCACCTGGAGTTCATTTGCAGCTGTTGGAGGCCCTTTTGTTTGTCTCTCTCTGCTTGCAATAATAATAATTATTATTATTATTTAAAAACAATTTTTAATTTATTGTTTGAAAGGGAGAGAAAAAAGGAAGGAGAAAGAAAACAGAAAGAAAATATGAATGGATTCACCAGGGCCTCTTGCTTCTACAAATGAGCTCCAGATTACATGTGCTACTTTGTGCACATATAGGTCAATCAAACCTGAGCCAGGCTTTGTAAAAAAGCTCCTCTACCTGTTGAGCCATCTCACCAGCCCTAAGTTCTGGGTTTGAATGTTAGTGTACTTGAATTTTTTAGGTGTTTACTGGATTATATTATATTGTACGTGTGTGTGCATGCCAGTCATTCTTATTTATTTATTTGTTTGTTTGTTTGTTTATTTATTTTGAGGTAGGGTCTTACTGTAGTCCAGGCTGATCTGGAACACTATAGTCCCAGGCTGGCTTCGAATTAAAAAATGATCCTCCTGCTTCTGCTTCTTGAGTGCTGGGATTACAGGTGTGTGCTACCAATGCCCAGACAATCACTCTTTTTAAAATTATGATAAAATACACATACTATTATAATCATTGAATGTATAATTTTATGGCATTAAGTACATTCACATTGTGGTGCAGCCTTCACCACCACCCATCTGTCAAATTCTTATCATCTGGCAAAACTGAAATTCTGTACATGTCAGACCTAAACTTCCATTTCTCTGCCCTCTACCACATCCCTGACACCACTGCTGTGCTTCTTTGTTGTTGTTCTTGTGTTCTGAAGCAGTGTCTCATGTAGCCCAGGCTGGCCTCAGATTCACTGTATAACTGACATTGACCTTAAATTTCTTATTCTCAAAATGGGCTTAGTGGCGCATGCCTTTAATCCTAGCACTCGGGAGGTAGAGGTAGGAGGATCACTGTAAGTTTGAGGTCAGCCTGGGCTAGAGTGAGACCCTACCTTGGAAAAAAAATTGTTTTTTCTTATTCTCTTAACCTGTACCTCCCAAGTGCCAGGACTCTATCTATCTATCTATCTATCTATCTATCTATCTATCTATCTATCTATCTATCTATCTATCTATCTATGTGCCACTGTACTTGGCTCTGGGTTTATGAATTTGATTGTTCTAGATACATTTGATCATGTGATATTTGTCCCTCTGTGACTGGCTTATGTCACTTAGCACAATGTCTTTAAAATATTCTTATTTTTTTAAAAAAGGTTAAGGCAAGTGCCTTAACCGCTGAACCAACTCTCCAGCCCCTTAATTTTTTCTTTTAAAGTTAAGGTGCCTTTTTAAATGTTTTATTTATTTATTTGAGAGAGTGAGAGAGAAAGAGAGAGAATGGGCACCCCATGGCCTCCAGCTACTGCAAAGAACTCCAGGCACATGTGCAACCTTGTGCATCTGGCTTTACGTGGGTACTGGGGAATTGAATTCAGGTCCTTCTGCTTTACAGGCAAGTATTTTAACCACTGAGCCTTTTCTCCAGCCCTCATTTTTTTCTTGAGATAAGATCTTTGACCTATTCTTTATTTAATTTTTTTATGTGTGTAGGCAGGAACATGTGTGTGGAGCCAGAAATCAAAGTCTCTTGTCTTCCTCACTTGCTGTATGCTTTATTTTTTGAGATAGAGTCTCTCTTCGAATCTGGAGCTATAGTAGCTAGTTAGCATGCCCTGGGAATGTTTCTATTTCTGCCTCTTGAGTGCATGCACCACCACTCCCAGCATTTATGTGCGTTCTGGGGACTTGAACTCAAGACCTTATTCCTTACCCATGTATTAATGCTACTCTCACTTTTGGCTAGAGAAGCTTCTCTTTTCAGATGTCGGTGATCACTGTGATAACTCAAAAGACACCATAGTGCCGAGAAGGAGTGACAGTGGAGTGTTCAGCACTGGGACATCTCTACCACACCTCCCAAAGCTCAGGGTCTGTTGCAGAAGAGGTGACAGCAAGATTGTATCTTGACACTCTTGTTAACTGTGTACACATTAAGGATTGATGTCTTTAGGAGTATTCCTTTATCATTGCGCAATACCTGTTAACTTTGCATATTTTGAAATCTGTTCTTTCTTAAATTAATAATTGTTAGCTGGACGTGGTGGCGCATGCCTTTAATCCCAGCACACACCTTTCACCCTAGCACTTGAGAGGCAGAGGTAAGAGGATTGCATGGGTTTGAGGCAACCCTGAGACTACATAGTGAATTCCAGACCAGCTTGGGCTAGAGCAAGACCCTTCTTTGAAAAGCCAAAACACACAGACACACACACACACACACACACACACACACACTTTTATTTAATATATATTTTTCACATTTCAAGTAGGTTTTACTATAAACAACACATAGTTGGACTTCTTGCCACTCAATTTCTGTCTTTTAACTATTTTGTTACTGACATTCAGAGTGAACAGTGAGATTTTTTTTATTTGTTTAGTTTATGCCTCTTTTTTACCAAACAGAATGCCCTTTTCTTTGATTTTAAAAAGCAACATATATTCATGGTCAAAAATGTATAATGGCAACCAAAAAAAAAAAAAAATCGACAAGCCGGGCGTGGTGGCGCACGCCTTTAATCCCAGCACTCGGGAGGCAGAGGTAGGAGGATTGCCAGGAGTTCGAGGCCACCCTGAGACTACAGAGTGAATTCCAGGTCAGCCTGAACTAGAGCGAGACCCTACCTCTAAAAACCAAAAAAAAAAAAAAAAATGTATAATGGCACTGGAGAGATGGCTCAGCAGTTAAAGATGCTTGCTTACAAAGCCTGACGGCCCCGGTTAGATGCCCCAGTACCCTTATAAGCCAGATGCACAAAGTGGCACATGAGATACCCCAGTATGCCCATTCCATCTCATTCTCATTCTCCTCTCTCTCCGTGCCTCTCTCTACTTGAAAATAAATTGGGAGGCAGGGGTAGGAAGATAACCATGATTTTGAGGCCACTCTGGCATTATATAGTGAATTCTAGGTCATCCTGGGCTAGAGCAAGACCCTCCCTGGAAAAACAAACAAAAATATTTTTTATGTACTATGAATTTATTATTCTGGAGGACTTTACAGTTAAGATATATAGTTGGTGCTTATTTGAAGTTGCTAGATAAAACTAAGAGAACTCAAGAAACATAAAGAATAATTGGGTATTTGCTACACGGACCTATTACTTCTTAGCTCTAGGTGAGAATTCTTACTGCCTTTCAAATATTTCCATCTAAATATACCTACATCTGGCCCCTCAGACCTGTAAGCTGTCCTGTCTTCATTAATTTTTTTTTTTTTCTTTTTGGTGGTTATAACCACACAGAATTACTTACTGCTTATCCTGCTACTTTTCTTTCTCATAGCTTCTGCATGTCATCAAACAGTGGATTTGGTCACTGCAGTTCATATATGGTCTTTTTTGTTGTTGTTTGGGATTTTTGTTGTTGTTGTTGTTGTTGTTTTGTTTTTGTTTTTCCAGGTAAGGTCTCCCTCTAGCCCAGGCTGACCTGGAATTTACTAGGTAGCCTCAGGGTGGCCTTTAACTCACAGGCCCCCTGAGTGCTGGGATTAAAGGCATGTGTGAGACCATGCTTGCTTGACAATGAGAAAATGAAAGAGATACAGAGAGAATGGGCATTCCAGGGCCTATAGCTGCTGCAAACGAACTCCAGATAAATGTGCCACTTTGTGTATTTGACTCTATGTGGATACTGGGGAATTGACCTCAGGTCATTAGGCTTTGCAGGCTAGTGCCTTAACCGCTAAGCCATCTCTCCAGCTCCATATATGGTCTTTTATATTTTTACCATCATCACCAAATGACCACCTGCTCTTCCCCTCAAACATTAGTCCTTTTTTTTTAAGTGTGCATCTATTAATTACTTGAGTACCAGAAACTGAAGTTGATCAGGCAATATTTGAAGATAGTTTTTTATATCACAAGAGACAAATAGGGATTGTTACTGGACTCTGGCCTATACTAGGTAGAGGTCTGGAATGGTGCTAAATTTTCTTTTTTTGGGGGGGGGTTTCGAGGTAGGGTCTCACTCTAGTCCAGGCTGACCTGGAATTCACTGTGTAGTCTCAGGGTGGCCTTGAACTCATGGTGATCCTCCTACCTCTGCCTCCCAAGTGCTGGGATTAAAGGCATGCGCCACCACGCATAGCACTGCTCCACATTAAAAAAAAAATTATTTGGCTTGATAAAACAAGAGTATAGAATTTGAGGCATCGGTCTTATATTTTTATGTTATTTAATAACCTGTTAGGTGAGTTTTGTAGCCACATTATATAGATGATTAAACTGAGTCTTAAAGGATTAAGTGACTGAATCAAAGCTAATATGTGATGGAGTTACTTTCAGACTCGGGTCTGTGTAACTCAGAGCCTGAACATTATAGTGGTCCTGGTAGACACAAACAGCCTTCCAGAAGTCAGGGCTTTATCTTTCACTCAGACTATGACATGTTGCTCCCACTTGATCTTCTTGCCTCTTCTATGTGTTTTAGGCATTGCACATGGTAATAATTATGCTGCCTTTCCATTTGCAGTCTTTCAGTACAGATAGGTTATTTGCTTTGGCTCACAGCCTGGCATTCAAGACCAAGGCTTCTGTAGTCAGTCTCTAACCTGCTTTCCCAATTAATTTTCCACACTTTCTCTTCAAAATATGTTGTATTTTCTTATTTTTGATAATCTGTATTTCCCAGTATCCCATTTTATATGTATGTATGTGTATATATATATATACATACATACATATACATATACATATACTGGTATTGTAACTTAAAAGTTTATTTTAAATGGAGGAGAAAAGAAATAATACAGCCCATTTGAAGACTCGTGGATCACAATGTTAAATGATATTATTTTTATTTAAAATAGTGGACTGGGGCCATAGCTCACTGATGTAGTAATTATCTAACATATGTGAAGTCCCTTGGTTTGATCCCTGGCACTGCCGAAAAAGAGTTTCTCTTTTATAAAATAATATGTGTGTATGCATTCATGTTCACCTGAGGAGGTATGTTTAAAAAATTGGATATTGGAGCCTGGCGTGGTGGCGCACGCCTTTAATCCCAGCACTCAGGAGGCAGAGGTAGGAGGATGCCAGTGAGTTCAAGGCCACCCTGAGACTACATAATGAATTCCAGGTCAGTCTGGACTAGAGCGAGACCCTACCTCAAACAAACAAACAAAAACAAAAACCCAAGCCAAAGGCTGAGAGTAAATAATGACAAATAACTCTTCTAATAGATGACTGCTAAACTGAAGATAAAAAAAATTCTTAATACTCAAACAATAATGATATAATCTGATTTTAAAAGCAGACCCAATGACATTAGACATCTCACCAAGGAAGAAAATACAGGTGGCAAATAATCATACAAAAATATGCTATACATTGTATGTTGTCAGAAAAACACATCTTGGAATAGCAGCAAGGTACCCCTCTGTTGCAGTCAGCTTTCTTGTTGCTGTCAGAACCTGACAAAACGCAGCCTGTGGAGGAAAGAGTTTATTTTGGCCTATAGACTCATGGGAGAAGGTCTGTGATGGCAGGCAAAACATTGGCATAGCAGAGGGTAGACATATGTACTATTGCAATAGGAGATTATGCCAAACACTGGCAAGTGGAAGCTGACTATAACATCCATATACCCACCCCCAAGAATACACTGCTTCCAGGAAGCTCCAATTATAAAACTACCTTTAGCTGGGGAATTAAGCATTCAGAACACATAAGTTTATGGGGGACACCTGAATCAAACCACCACATTCTGCTCATGGTCCTCATGTTAACTGTACAGATGTAAAATGCAATGTATTAAGTCCAACTTTAAAAGTCCCCATAGTTTTTATCAATTCCAATAATGTTCAAACATCCTCATGATCCACTGTCTTTTAACTGAGCTAATACAAAAAAAACAAAACTTAATGGCACAGAATAAACATTCACACTGCAAAAGATGCATTGGGCATAACAAAAATTGAACCATTACAAGTTTTAAAACAATGGGACAAACATCAAATTCTATAACTCCAAGTCTGACAATTCTAACCAGTGACAAGTATCTGGAGTTTCTGATCCTGCCCCTCTAGCTCATAGCACCAGGTATACTCCATCCTGTGTCAGCAGCACTCCTTGGCAGCCATTCCACAGTCCTGGAATCTCCAATGGGTCTCCACTGCAACCCATGTTTCATCCTCATGGCTCTATTCGGCCCCCACACAGGTAATCCAAGCCTGCTTCAATGCTGTCAATGGTCATTTCCAAAAAAACAAAACTATGTTGCAAATCCAATGACCCATTCTTCTTGCATATGCTATACTCCATAGTACCAGGTGAGCTATCAGTTTATTAATCCAAGGGGGAATAAATGCAACTTTGAAGAGCAAGACATTCCTTCAACATTCAGGCCCTTTACTTTCAAAAGTCCTCATTCTTCCTGCTGTCCCAAATGCAGATCACCTGGCCCAATCTCAATGGCTGAACAAGCAGCAGTTTCAGCCCAGAGATTTCATTTCTTTCTGTGCCATCTCCGTCTGCTCACCCCAGTGCATTTCTATGCAAAGCAACCCTGCACAAGTTCCCAGGACACAGGTAGGCAAAATGCAGCAAGCCTTTCACACAAACTGCTTCTAGACTAGTCCTGACAAAGTTCTTTCTCACCCTTATAAGCCAATCCTCACAGTCCACAGTTCTCACTACATTCAGATCTTCCAACTCTGACTAGAATGGTCCATCAAGCTATACTTACAGCACTATAAGGCATCTCTTAGCTTGAGGTTTCAAGTCCATCTATATTCCTCCTGCAAGTCACAGAATCAGGGTTCTAGCAGCAACTATCCCACTCCTCAGTACCAATCTTAACTGTTACAGTTTCTTCTTGCTGGGACAAACATCCATCCAGAAGCAGTCCATGAGAGGAAAGGGTTTATTTTGGCTCATAGACTCAAGGGGAAGCTTTATGATGGCAGGGAAAATGGTGGCATGAGCAGAGGCTGCACATCACCTCCTGGCCAACATCAGGTGGAAAACAATAACAGGAGATTGCAAGTTCAAGTGGGTAGGGCTGGGAAGGTTAGTGCAGAGCTTGCCCACTCTCCACCCTCTCTACCTCACTTTTGCTCTCCCTCTTTTTCTCAGTGTAATACAGACAGCGTATACAGCCAAGCAGGGAATGAAGGGCAAAAGTGGATGTTGGGGGTAAGGAGACTGTGAATTCATGATGGGCAAAGGGGCATCTGCAGGAGGGGCAATGAGGATGTCCTACTGGTTGAGCTGGCTCCTGATCTCTTTATTGGCTTTTGGGGAGTCCTTTGGGTGGGAGCTGCTGTTAACTATCACTGGTAGGACCTGACGATTCCTTGGGATTAAAGGCTGGCTACACCACACCCAGCTAGGACATTGACTTTTTAAATTGCAAGGTTACCTGTTGATTATGAAAAAGTAAAGATGGGCTGGAGAGATGGCTCAGAGGTTAAGGCACTTGCCTTCAGTGCCTAAGGCCCCGGGTTCAATTCCCCAGTACCCATATAAGCCAGACCCACAAGGAGGTGGCCCTGGTGCTCTCTCTGTATCTCTCTGCTTGAAAATGAATAAATAAAATATGAAAAGAAAAGAAAAAGTAAAGATGTATAAGAGAGGTTGTTTTTGTTTGTATTTTGTTTTGATGTGTGTGTGCATGGAGGTCAGGGGACAATTTCAGATGTGCCCTTAGCCTTCCATATTGTTTGAATTAGGGTCTCTTACTATTCACCATTGCATCCCCCAGAAGTTTTCAGTGGTTTCTGCCTCCACCTTCCATGCCATCGTAGCATGATAAGATTACAGCACTCAATATTGCCTTTATGGCACCCTATATTGCCTCTACGATGCCCCAATATTGCCTCTATAGCACCCTGTCATGGTTTGATCCAGGTGTCCCCCACAAACAAATGAATGTGTTCTGATAGATTGATCCTCAGCTGATGGCAATTCGGGAATTAGAACCTCACTAGAGCTGTGTTGTTGGGGTGGGCTTATAGGGGTTATAAGCCAGCTCCCCCTTGCCAGTATTTGGCACACCTTCCTGCTGCTGTTTCCAGTGCTGTGGCGGAGGTGATGTCCACCCCTCTGCTCATGCCATCATTTTCCCTGCCAGAATGGAGTTTCCCCCCGAGTCTGTAAGCCAAATAAACCCATTCCTCCATAAGCTGCTTTTGCTTGGGTTCTTTCTGCACAGCAACTAGAATGCTGACCACAACACACCCCAATATTGCCTCTATGAGTTTGAGTTTTGATGCTCTAAACTCAGGTACTCATGCTTGCACAGTAAGTGATTCATCCACTTACTATTTCTGCAGCCCCCACAAAAATGAATTTTCAAATTATATGTAGTTCTGCCTTATAAAGAAGAGTAGTATTAAATTGTTTTCTATGTATTTGCCATTAAACAAAATGGGCTTAAATTCTGCCATTATAATCTGCTGTGATATTTTCTGTGGGACAAATTTCCCTTATTGAACAGCTGCATCTGTTTTTATTTTATTTTACTTAATAAAAAATATGTTGTGTTTGCCATGAGGACTCACTCTGGCTGTGCAAATACAATCCAGATTATCATATTTAGAATGTTGACCTTAATTCATCTCCAAAACTCAGAGTAGGAGGCCAAAAAAAAAAAAAGTCAGAAGTTCATCTCTCTTAATAGACACATTCAAGAGAAACAGTGCTGTATTATCTTTCCCTTTGATCATTCTAAAAATGTTTTTAAATATGTAACTGTAATGGAAATAAATGCTGGAAGTGCTTAATTTAAGAAAAGAAACACAAAATAGGGGGGAACCATAGGCAATCTACATGAGAGTTAATCTCATTGCTCAGATTTGGACATCACCATGTGTGCAGTTTTTTTTAATCCTCTTCTAGCTATCAAAATGGACTTAGCAGTTGACATCCTCTTTTTCCTGTCTGGGGCAATTGGAGCTTTGTAGAATTTGACCTGCTGGAGCAGTTGTTGCAGTCAACTTTCTAGTTGCTGCGCAGAAAGAACCCAAGGAAAAGCGGCTTATGGAGGAATGGGTTTATTTGGCTTATGGACTCGGTGGAAGACTCCATCCTGGCAGGGAAAACGATGGCATGAGCAGAGGGGTGGACATTACCTCTGCCACAGCACTGCAAACAGTGGCAGGAAGGTGTGCCAAATACTGGCAAGGGGGAGCTGGCTTATAACCCCATAAACCCGCCCCAACAACACAGCTCTAGTGAGGTTCTAATTCCTGAATTGCCATTAGCTGAGGATCGATCTATCAGAACACATTCATTTGTTTGTGGGGGACACCTGGATCAAACCATGACAGTCTGTCCCTGGCCCCTACAAACTAATAATCATACATGATATAAATACAATGTGTTCAGCTCAACTCTTAATTCCCTGCAGCTTTCAACTGAGCTATAATATCAAAAATAAACCTGTAATGGCACAGAACATTTACAATGCAAAACATGAGGCACAGCAAAAACAGATTGACCAATACAAGATTTAAAACAAACAGGGCACCATCAATCTCTAACTCCAAGTTCAATGATTTTAACCAATAACACAAGTCTCTTGGAGATTCAATTCCACCCCTCCAGCTCAGCTACTCACAGTCCAGGAAAACTTCATCCAGTGCTGGCAGCTCACCTTGGCACCCATCCATAGTCCTGGAATTCTTTGGGTCTCCATTGCAACCCACAGTTCATCCTCATGGCTCCATCGGGCTCCATGCAGGCAACCTTGCACACCTGCTTCACATGCCGATGGCCATTTTTCAAAAACAAAACTGTGTTGCAAATCCAATGACCCTCTCTTTCTAACCAATCTCCATTCCACAGAACCTGGTGGGCTACCAATTTGTTAATCCAGGGGGGATCAAAGCATTCAGGCCCCTTACTTCCAAGAGTCTGCATTCTTCCTGTTGTTCCAATGCAGACCAGCTGGCTGAATCTCAATGGTTGTCATCTCTCAAACAATTGCAGGTGAACGGCAGCAGTTTCGACCCAAAGATCTTTCTTTCTGTGCCATCTCCATCTGCTCACACAAGTTCATCTTTACGTCAAGCAACCCTGCACAGGTTTCCAGGACACAGGCAGGCAGAATGCAGCAAGCCTCTCACACAAACTGCTTCTGGCACAGTCCTGACCAAGTTCTTTCTCACCCTCATAAGCCAAACCTTATAGTCCATAGTTCTTACTTCATTCAGGTCTTGTAACTCTGACCAGAATGGTCCATCACGCTGTACTCACAGCACTGCAAGGCACCTCTTAGGACCAGGTTTCCAATACGTCCATATTCCTCCTGCAGATCATTTCCAAAAGGTCCAAAGCCACAGAATCAGGGTTCTAGCAGCAACAGATGACCCCACATCCTGGTACCAGAACTGTTATGGTCAACTTTCTAGTTGCTGCGCAGAAAGAACCCAAGCAAAAGCAGCTTATGGAGGAATGGGTTTATTTGGCTTACGGACTTGAGGGGAGACTCCATCCTGGCAGGGAAAACGATGGCATGAGCAGAGGGGTGGACATCACCTCTGCCACAGCACTGCAAACAGCGGTAGGAAGGTGTGCCAAATACTGGCAAGGGGGAGCTGGCTTATAGCCCCCATAAGCCCGCCTCAACAACACAGTTCTAGTGAGGTTCTTTTTTTTTTTTTTTTTTTTTT
>PVHP010011644.1:0-44727 GCA_004024765.1 Zapus hudsonius
GACACCATTCTGTCTCTGTCCACCACAGATCCTTTCGCCCCTCTCTACAGGGAATGAGCATGGTTACAAAGCCATCCACTCCGATGTGAAAAAGCAAAGAAACATAAATGGTTTGAAGTGAGTGAGTCTCTTTTAAAGTAATTTTTCTGTTCACCTCGCAAGATGTCACTCCACGTGGATTTCACAGCGCAGTAACACGGGAAAGTATGATAATCGCTCAAAACATAATTGAAAGATTTCAAAAGTTAAACTGGAAGCATTTTTGTCAGAGTTTATTGCAACTATTTTGTGTCTTTAAAAGTTTATGAAAGTTCTATGACAAGAAGATAAATTATGGAACCATAAGAACTGGGAAATAAGTGGATCTGAGAGTCTGACAAACAGGGCAATGACGAGAACATATAATTTTAGAACACACAAAAAAAGTAACTAAATTTGAAAAATCGCATTAGTGTATCATTTTCTGTATATGAGCCATTAGAGGGAAAAAGTGAAAATTACACCCCGTAACAAAGTAAAAATGTTTTCAGTGTTTAAAGGTAATTTTGTAATACTGCTTCTATTACTTAAACTCTTACCTCTTAGAAAAACCCAAAGACAGGACCCCTGGCGATATTACCTGCGTCTTACGTAAAGAGCAACAATTTGAATTCCATTCAAATACATTTGTATTTTGCCAGTTCCATCAAGCCCTGAGTTGCATAATTTGAGGAATAAGTGAAATAGATACTTTCTTCTGTGCATTTATCGCTCTCCTGTGGGCTTTATTACTGACAATCAAGTCATAAGAGATGTACAAAATTGTCGTGCTGCACTTACTTCCTTGTGCTCAACCATACAAATAGTTCTTCCTCACAAACGGCTTCCCCTCTTTTATTTTTTTTTCTATTTGCCACAACAGTTTTTGCTATCTTTTCAGAATCTTACTAAAGTTCCACAGATAGACTCATCCCACCGACCTCCCAACCCCCCTCGACAAATATGTAGAACTCGGATCAACAAATATATTTCTATTTGGGGAAAAATTAAAAATACTTCAGGCAGACAAAGTCAGCACTGCTTACAAAAATTCTTTAACTCTGACTCCCCAGTTGGGTACGTGAATGTGGGGGCGAGGGGGATAGAGCTTGTCTCGAGTTACCTTTCTTTCAGAATGGAACACATCCTGTCATTTCATGGTCTCGAGGGTCAGGTTGAAAGATCACATCATCAAAATGCCCCAAATTGAGATGGGGAGTAGATAACATAAGAGGGAATTGCTAGTTCTCTCTTCGTATAGCTTTTATCTCTTCCCCATCCTGAGCACAGTGGAGTTTCAGTCCACAGATTTTGGAACATGGAAAACAGCAGGCATTCAGGAATCAGGGATCAGGAGACACTCTGCATGTGCATGTGTGTGCAGAATGCACGTGTGCATGTAGGCATACCCATGGGTGCCCACACATACGGAGGCCAGGGGAAGAGTCGGGTGTCTCCCTCGATCATTTTTCACCTCATTCCTTGAGACAGAGTCTCTCACTGAACCTGGCACTCACCAATTCAGTTCAAGGATCCGCTGGTCTCCACCTCCCCTGGTTAGGATCACAGATGTGTGCCAAGTTGCCTGGCCTTTACATGGGCTCTGGGGACCTGAGTTCAGGTTCTCATGCTTTTACAGAAAGCATCTTACCTACTCACTGAGCCATCTTTCCAGCCCCACTGGCAAGACTGCAGGAGGCAGCGGGATCGTGGAGAGTGAAGCCACACTGGCCAAGGAGGGAGCAAATGCCTCAGCCCCTATGCAGTGTGAGCCTATGGGGTAGCAATGGCTTCACTTTATTTCCTTCCCCCGAGCAGGCAGAAATCTGCCTGTTTTATTGTAAGACATATATTTCCTGATTTCTAAACGTTCACAACATTTTTTAAATGTACAAACACCAAACTAGAGAAAATACATTTCCTGGCCCAGTAGAGTCTGAAGATGACCAGGGTATGACTTTTGAGCAAGAATCTTTTCCAAGGGTCTAGAGAGAGCCATGGCCACTACGCCAGGAGAGTGGCACCTGCCCTGAACCCCAAGCTTCCCTCCCAGCACAGGGTCTATACAGATGAGGTCACCTGTCAGGAGACATAACTGAAAATGCCATGTCTTCTGTTGTAAAGTCCTCCACTCTTCCTACCAATGTTAGTGGCATTTGGACCTTAAAAAGAGGTACTCTCGGGGCTGAAGAGAGAGCTCGGTTGGTAAAGTGTTTGGCATGAAAATGTGAGGAGTGGGCTGGAGAGATGGCTCAGTGGTTAAGGCACTTGTCTCCAGTGCCTAAGGCCCCTGGTTTAATTCCCCAGTACCCACATAGGCCAGACCCACAAGGTGGTGGCCTTGATGCTCTCTCTATATACCTCTCTATCTATCTTCTGTATCTCTCTGCTTGAAAATGAATAAATAAAATATTTAAAAAAAGAAAATGTGAGGATCTAAGATCAAATCCCAGCACTCATGTTTTAAAAAGGAAAGAAAAGAAAAGAGAGAAGGAAGAGAGGGAGGGAGGGAGGAAGGAAGGAAGGAGGAAGGGAGATAGAAAAGGAAGGAGGGAAGGAGGAAGGGAGAGAGGGAGGGAGAGAGGAAAGGAAGGAGGGAGGGAAGGAAGGAAAGAAGGAAGGAGGGAAGGAAGGAAGGAAGGAAGGAAGGAAGGAAGGAAGGAAGGAAGGAAGGAAGGAAGGCGCATGTGGAGACACAGACTTGTCACCTCCACACTGGGGAGGCAGAGACAGGAGGACATCCGGCTAGTTTGGCTTTTTTGGGTCAGTTCCATGCTAATGAGAGACTCAAGAAAATGTCTCAAGAAAATGTGGACACTGCCTGGCTAACTATACCCAAGGTTGTCCCCAGGCCTCCATCCACATGTGCGCGCACACACACACACACACACACACACACACACACACTCACTTTTGTCAGCAACCATGGCCACATCAGTAGCACCCTGTTGGGAATGAGAGAATGCATCAATGGACAATGTACCAAAGACTTACAAAGGAGGATCACGGTTTTCTTCCTAGACTTTTGGTCCCCTGTGTTTTCAGCAAGGCAAGCAGAACTCTAACCCTGCCAATCTGCTGTGGGGTCTTCTTACCCTAAAGTGGAGCCAGAAGCCCAGACAGGGTGCAAGCCCTAGGTGTCTGGAGGGAGGAGGACAGCTCTCTGGGACAGTGTGGACCCCTTGGTGTCCGGGAATGTCGATCACTACCCATCCAGTCCTCTGAGGATGCTCGGCCATGCTTGGAGGACATCATTCTACATGGCAAACCCGCAGCAATGTCCAGGCAGTCTGGTCACTCCACAGACTGTCCTGCAGGGCTAGCTTCCATGCACTGAGCGGTTTTCCCTCCTGTTCCTCCTCCCTTCTTCCCACAAGTAGAATCTCTTTTCCATCTGGTGTGGGAGGGGGAGGAGGGGGCGGAAGGCTCAGTGTCAGGTCTCCATTCTGCCAAGTCAGGTTGGCTTCGGCTCCAAATGCTCTACGTTTCCCTAGAGTCTTGACATTCTCGAAACTAAAGCCAAGGACTTCTACTCCACGGTTTCCCCCTTCCTGGGTCACTGAATACAGCCAGTGACCATGGGAATGTTCATCGTTATCCCTCAGAGTGTAGCCACAATCCCAGCATTCCTGCCTCCTCAGGCTACACACCAGCTCAGACCAGTGCCTTCCTGGACCAGTGCTGTCTAGTTTCTTTTGTTGCTGTTGGCTGTGTGCAGATAGGAACATATTGTCTAAGAAGGATCCCCGTGCCTCAATGCTGAAAAGCAATCAGCATTCATGTGTGTGCATGTGTGTGTGTGTGTGTGTGTGTGTGTGTGTGTGTGCGTGGACTCATGCAAACACACATTGTGTACAGGTCACAGGTATCTTTGCCAGTCTCTCTCCATCCTGGTCACAGGACTCACCAGGTCAGCTAGACTAGACTAGCTGTAGGCAGCAAGTCCTAGGGACCCTCTCGTCTCCACCTCGCCAGCACTGAGGATACAGGAACACACCACCACATCTGGCTGTTACATGGGATCTGAACTCAGGTCCTTGCACTTGTGCAGAAAGTACTTTACCCACTGAGCCATCTCCCCAGACACCAAGATTTTCTTTTTTATTAATATTTTATTTATTTACTACTAAGCAAAGAGATACAAAGAGACAGAGACAGAGAGTATGGGCACCACAGGGCCTCTAGACACTGCCAACAAACTCCACATGCATCTGGCTTATGTGGGTCCTGGAGAATTGAACCCAGGTCCTTAGGCACTGGAGGCAAGTGCCTTAACTGCTGAGCCATCTCTCCAGCCCCCATAAGTATCTCTTTAGCTCACTAGTCTGTGGGGTTCCAGTTGATCTGAGCTGAGATGGACCCAAAGGACCTCTTTCAGAATTCTCTGGTCAGCTTCTGGGTGAATCACACAGCTTCGTGGCTCTCTCATGGACTCACAGGTGTGCAGGGAGAGTCCTAAGCTGTTGGCAGAGCTAGGCAGGCCTTCTCCAGGGTGGACAGGACACCAGAGCCCCACATCCCTCGGCGTGTAGCAGGCTAGCCCAGGTGTTCCCATCGTGGGGCAGTGCTAGGGAAATGGATGAACAAGGCTGTTCAAATGAAGAGCTTTCAAATTCCTGTTTGTGTCACAAGTCCAGACATCCTGATGACAGCATGTCACATGCCAAGCTGAGCATGAGAAGATGCAAACACAATAGACTTGGCAGCAAAGGACACTGACTGAGGGAGGACAGAAGTTTAGGGGCCATAATACCAGCAAGTACTCCTTGGGAAACGCCTTCAAGAGAGGGACGGAGCACTGAACACTTGCATGCCTGACCCCAAGGCTACACTCAGAACTGCGTGAGCCCATCATGCAAAAAAATAATTTTAATAAAACAAAAAGAAAACATTCTTGGGGCTGGAGAGATGGCTCATTGGTTAAGGCACTTGCCTCCAGTGCCTAAGGCCACAGGTTCAATTCTCCAGGACCCCACATATGCCAGATCCACAAGGTGGTGGCCCTGGTACTCTCTCTCTCTCCCTCTCTCTCTCCCTCTCTCTCTGTATTCCTCTGCTTGAAAATAAATAAAATATATTTTAAAAAAGAAAAGAAAACATTCTTTTAAGGCAGCCTCTCACCCTAGCCCAGGCTGGCCTCAAACTCTCAGCAACCCTCCTGCTTAGGCCTCCCAAGTGCTGGGATTACAGGCAGGAGCCGCCATGCCTGACCGACTTTACCCACATCTTTTTAATCTCAGTTTACTCACCTAAAACATGAAGATGACAGCAGTCAGAATATTTAACTTAGAGGGTTATTTGGGGGCAAAATGGAAGATTGCATCGAGAGCGCTGTTTCAGTTAGGAGACAGTGGGGAGAGGGGCTGAGAGCAAGTCCTCCCTGGGTTCAAGCCCCATCCCTCCCATCTACCAGCTGGGTGACCCTGGGAAGGTTACTGACCCTCTCTGAGCCTGGTCTCTTTGTTGGTAAAGTGGATGACAAACGAGAAGACCAATTGTGCAGATGGTAACAAAGATGACCCAAGGTCTGTGAGAGGCTTTTACCACAGTCCTGGCGTATGGCAAACACTCTATAGATGCTCTATTTATTCATGTTCTATTTGTGGGTTATTTTGAGACAAGGTTGCACTTTGCAGCCCTGACTGGCTGGAATTCACCATGAAGATCTGGCTGGCCTTGAACTTGTGAAGATTCTCCTGCTTCAACCTCCTATGTGGCGGGTGTGTGCCTGGCTTATTTTTTAAATTATTATTATTATTATTATTTTATTATTATTACTACTACTACTACTACTACTACTACTACTACTACTACTACTACTGAATAGCCGGAGCATGTCTGACTGCCTCTAAAGCACAGATTGCTGTGGTCATTCGATCCTGTGTAAAGATCCCTCTAGTGGTCTAGGCAAACCTATAGGTCCCTTCTCAGAATGTTGGGGTGTCTGTGTGTGTTTCTAGGGGCTGAACCCAGAGTTGTATGCACACTAGATAATCACTGTATCCCTGAAATGTACCCCTAGCCTCAGAATACTGGGTTTAAAGGTGTGAATAAAAATACAAACAGTTACCAAAAAGCAATTACATAGTCATACATTTACCAAAATATTTTTCACAACAAATCTTGATGTAGTTTCCTTCTATATTACCGCACAACATAACACAGTAAACACAAGGTCTGAACAAAGACTATGTTCTTAATACTGCAAGGAAGAGGGATTTTGTATGATACCTCCAAGCCTCCTGGGATTGATATTGGCACAGCCTATATATATAGTCAGAGCATCACTCAACTCTTGGTAAAAGGTTTGTGGGTTTTATCTGTTTTCTGAATCCATTCTCACATAAGACCCTTGAGGTCCAGGAGTCCCAGGTTCAAGAACCTGCATGTCTCCGGCCATAGTGGAGTCCATTGTAAACCAGACCAAACTTCATTCCAGCCTGGAGCTCATGTGTGCACACAGCTCCTCCCTGATTTCTGATCACACATGCACACACCCATCGAGCCGGATTGGCACCGAGGTGTCCACAAAGAGAGCCAGCCATCCCTCCCTGTGTCTTGCGGTCACAAAGCATTCATCCGTGGGTATGGGAGCGAGAAATTAGGAACTGTGATGTCCCCTAATATTACGCCTGACAATGGAAAAAGATTGTCACAGGGACTTTGCCAAACGAGGGGCAGCAGAAACATGAACCACTGACCTCATCCAAAAAAAATAGCTATTGTCACAGGATAGAGATGCTGAATATTTGTAGGTTTGGAGAGAAATATATTTGTTAGTGAAATGGAGCTTACTTGGGAGTGTGTAAAGGTGAGTTATTAGTCAGAGGACTGGAGGAGGTTTATGCAATATAGCATTATTGAGCGGGGCTATTAACACAGTGAATTGCTATTGTGACATGCTATTAAATTGTTTTTAGTGTCCACAAAGGTATCATTCTGGAGCTGGCAGGGTGAGTAACAGAGTTGTATTTTTGGTGGACAGCAGTAGATCCAGAAACAAAAATAGCATATTTTACAGAAAAATAAAATATGAGCAATGCTGGAAGTCTGTGAACTACAGAGTCTGGGTAGTCATCTGTAGCTGTCTGACAAACACCCGAGAGTCTACACAAGGCATGCTGGCCCCTGACACGCAGCCAACACTCACAGATCCTTCCAGAAGAAAAACCAAAGTGAGATGCAGAGAGACCAAATCCCGGGCTCCTTCACGGATGCTGTGCCCTGTTTATGAAATCACCACAGCTGGTTCAATCAGAATTTGCTGAAGAAAGAGGAAAGGGGGAAAAAGAAAAAGAGAGAGGGACACCATGGAGAACAGAAAAGCCAATGAATTAGTCAACTAAAGTCCTGGTGGTCTAAATACCCATGTGTTGCATGCGTGTGAAGACCTATTTATTCATGGGTTTTTTTTTTCCATTTTGGAATAGACAATTACTGAGTGCCTCGTGCCAGGCATTTATCTAGGTATTTTAAAATCTAGTTTCTGCCCATAAGATTGAACCTACATGTCATCTGTCCCTCATGGACTAGATAGAGCTCATGAGCCCCCACCCCGGGATTGATTGACAGTTCATGGCTGCTGGAGGAGGGGAAACATGTTCATGAGTGGTGGAACCCATGCTGCTCCCAGGATCCTGCAACTCCCCACCCAATGCTTGTGCGGGTAATAGCAGTTAAACGTAGTGGGACAAAACACACACACACACACACACACACACACACACACACACACACACACACACTAGATAGATAGATAGATAGATAGATAGATAGATAGATAGATAGATAGATAGATAGATAGATAGACAAATAAATAAATAAATAAATAAATAAATAAATAAATAAATAAATAAATAAATAAATAAATAAATAAATAAATAAATAAATGAAATAAAGACTAAAAACATAAGTTGACCTAGCACAAGTTGGGAAGAGGTTCAGTAGGAAGGCGAGGGGATAGGAAAAGGCAATTAGGGGTGAACCTAGTCAAAATATAATAGATGCATGTATAAAAATTGTCAAAAAATAAAATGAATTGTAAGAGAATTTAATTGGTAATTGATTAATTAATTATAGGCTCCAAGAGGCAAAAATCATACACGTCCCTCTTGGGTGACGTACAGACAAAGGAGGAATTCCGAGAATGAACCAGGAATCACGCTTGTGCGCATCAAGGCAGGGGGACGAGGGGTAAAATGAAGGAGAGAGGACATCACCCTGCAGTGAGGTAGAGGCAGCTAGAAACAAGGGGCTGCTTTGGGTGAGGCTGTGACCATGAGGCTGAGATCTTTGGTGAAGAGAGACGGAGCCTGGAAAGGTCAGAGGACACTGATGTTTTTGCCGAGTAAAGGCTGTCTATATTCAGGGCCATGATAAGTTCCCTGCATCGTTATTTCATTTTATCTTTGCACAAAGGCGCTGATGCAGTGTTTGGAAAACCTCCATAGATGCCAAGCAGAGGCTGTGAGGGGCAAGGTAAGCTGTGGGCAGGCGTGGAGCTGGGCGGAGAGGCAGAGACATGGTTCAAACACCATCTTTCCAAGTGCCCTGTGACCTCCAGAGCAGGGAGGGTCCTCACTCAAAGGCGTGTTCATGAGGGGAAAGTCTACACTGAGGTCCTTGTACTTCAGGCTTGCCAATAAGTGCTTCTTTGTAATATTTTTATTATTTATTTATTTATTTATTTATTTATTTATTTATTTATTTATTTATTTATTTATTTGCAAGTAGAGAGAGGCAGGCAGGCAGACACAGAGAGGGGGAGGGAAAGAGAAAGAGAGAGAGAATGAATTTGAACACACCAGGGCCTCCTGCCACTGACCCCTTCCCCAGAGCCAACTATGGCTCCTAGCTTCTTCCCAGTCACTCCTGGTCATCAGCCCAAACCCGTGACCCATTCACAGGTTCTCCTCAGGATGTCACCAACACCACGGAGGCAGCTTCCACAAAGCTCATTGCTGGCTGCTTTCAACGTCCTTCTTGGAAAGGAAAACCTCAGTGTGTGTAAGGTGAGCAACGTCAGAGGCTGCAACTTAAACCTCAGAGCACCCCACCATACTATCATTATATAGGCTGTCACATTAACACAGTCCTGTTTCTTACTAAGTCTTACCAGGAGAAGAAGTGAACACGTGTGTGCAAGCACACACACACATGCATGCGTGTGCTCACGTGCACACACACACAGACCTTTATATGTTACATGGTTGTCAACTACTCAACACTTCAACACTGGATGCTGAGATTTTAAAATAGGAGATGAATGCGGAGGGTGAACTATATCTCAATAGAAGAATGTCTGAGCCATAAGCTGAAAATTCCACAGTTACAGGAAGAAGACAGAGCCAAAGCCAAAGGTTACTTTGTTTTATTTTCTAAAACCCTGCATTCCTCATAGACATGGGGGCTATTTAGCAATTCAAATAGGGGCTTTGCAGCCAGATCTCTGAGTTCGAATCCCAACTCAGCCACTTCAAGCTGTGTGATTTCTGACAAGGGACTTGGAGTCTCTGAGCCTCCTCTTCTGTGTATGCAAAGTGGGCGGCATGCTATCTTGTTCCCTGAGGGATCTGTAATATCATAAATAAAGCCCCCAGCACCACCAGGATGCCTTATGGTCACCTTCAAAGATAACGAATTCATTCTACTTCTGCGGCTCCCATAGAGAAAGGAGGAAAGAACGAGCCGGACAGGCGGATGAGTGAAAGAAAGCCAGATTAAGGTCTATAATGATCTCATCAACCAGAGAGACCCCTGAGCACATTGGGTTCTTGTGTGTGTTGCTTTGTTTCTCTGTAAAACACAAGAAAGTCACCAGGACATCTGGGCAGGCATGTCGCACTCCTCTCCATATTAGATTACATGTTTGGGGACAATAAATCAGTGAAAGAAAAGTAATAAATAATGCATGCTGACAATGTGATCATGTTTATTAAGAGGCAGAGCCCTGTCATCTTCATTTTCTTCTTCAGTGATTCTCTCCTTAGAGGCTTTGCTCCGCAGGGACTCCCTGCAATTTAGCTGGAGGCTATCCTCTAATTCTTGTACCAAAAAAAAAAAAATACCTGCTTTGCAAAAAAACAGTTAAAAGCTGAACACATGGGTCCTCTGATGAGTGTGGCATCAAATCCAACCCATCATTAGAGATGGCGTCTCGGGTTGAAAGTTGGGGGCGGAGGAGAAATGGCCTCACCTCACTTCTAAACAGTTGGGTCTTTCCCACACTCCGTGTCTCTGGCCTCTGTCTTGCTACAGGGAGTGTGTGTGACGTCTCTGCAGGATTCTAGATTTTGAAATGGAAGGGAAAAAGAGAGAACTTAACTTGTCTTTTCCTAGAAAGAGCACGTCACTGGTGCACGGTGACATCACCCCAGGACTCTCACTTAGACTCTTAGACTGCATTGATTTTTCTTCTTTCTTTTCATATATATATATACATATGTATATATATATATATATATATATATATATATATATATATATATATATATGCTCAATGGCCTGAAACTCATCAACTGAGCTAGACTGGTTGGCCAGCAGGCTCTAGGGATTCTGTGGCCTTGGCCTCCCCTGAGTCGGGACTATAGGGGCGTCACCGCATGAATACTGGGGATCAAACTCAGATTCCCATACTTGAGAGGCAAGCACTCTTCCCACTGAGGAATCTCCCTCCTTTAGGTATGTTTCAGTTACTCTTCACCTTGCATTTGAATGAGGTCTGTGGGGAAAAGAGCTAGGTGGACAACCCTGACTTCCAGGGGTGGGAGCAGAACTTGGCACTGAGAGTAGTGCAGGTTCAGAAAGAGGTGAAGCTTGGTGGAGAAAGTAGAGAAGTGGAGGAAGAGTAATTAGATGCAAGAGTTACAAAAGAGAAGACGGATAATATACATAAATAAATCAACAAATTTATAGGAGGGAGCTGGGTGCAGCCTGGCTGAGTGGAAGGTTCCCAGGACAAGTCCCTGGCCCAGCCTTCTTTCTCCTTCTAAAGCAGGTTATAACTCACACCTGGGCAGCCTTCTGCTTACCCCTCCTCCTGTCTGTGTCTTGGGCTTGGAAAGAGGGTGCTGTCTTTTTGGGTGGTATTGAGGAGTTAAGTTGAACACGGGCATATAGGTCTGCAACTCCTCAGAATTCTCCTAGGAGTCACAAGGCTTCCTATCATACTTTCTGTCCCTGGTTCATGATTGTTCTTAACTAAAGGAATTCTTCTTAACTCCAATCTCAGAAAGTCAGAGGGTTTTTCATTTCTCCTTCTTCCCATTCCTGGTGTCAAGACGTGACTCGCTTGTGGGAGGCGTGTGTGCAAGGACACTTCAGCATGGAGTTAGTTCCAAGCCCAGGATGCTGGAGGATCAAAGGACTAAATAGGAAGTAAATGGTGGTTGAGGAATCAGTTCAGGAATAGAACTCTTGCCAAGGGCGTGCAAGGCTGTGGGTTAGATTTCCAGGACACAACAAAGAGCCAAACAAACAAAAACAGGAAACACTTTGAGGTGCTGGGAGACAGCTCAGTGTAAGCATGAGGACCTGATGTGGCTCCCCAGGACCCACATAAAAAGCCCATAGTGGACTGGAGAGTTGGCTTAGTGGTTAAGGTGTTTGCCTGCAAAGCAGAAGGACCTGAGCTCGATTCCCCAGTACCCACTTAAAGCCAGATGCCCAAGGTGGCACGTGTGTCTGGAGTTCGTTTGTAGTGGCTTGTGGCCCCGGCGTGCCCATTCTCTCTCTCTCTCTCTCTCTCTCTCTCTCTCTCTCTCTCTCTCTCTCTCTCTCTCTCTCTCCCTCTCTCTTTCTTTCTCTCTCTGCTTGAAAATGAATAAATCAAAGATTTTTTAAAAGTTTCAAAAAAAATTTTTTAAAGCCTGCAGTGACCACTTCCACCTGTAACCTGAGTACTGAGTGGGGCTAAGACAAGGGATGCTGAGACCAGTTTAATAATAATAACAATAATAATAATAATAATAATAATAACAGCTCCAGGTTCAGTGGGAGACCCTATCTGAAGAAACTCAGGGGGAAGAGAGACAGAGGAAGACACCACTGTCCCCCGCTGGCCTCCACACATAGGCACCCAGGGCCATACTCACTTGGGTTTGTCATAACACACCCAAACAAGAAAAAAAATGGAAATGGCTTGGGTACTGAATGAATGTTGAATGAATTTGTCCTGTCACAAATGTTTGCCAGGGTTTTATGTGCCCTCTGATTCATGTTGGAATCTGTCACTTGGTCTCTTTGGTTGACGACTCCTTCATTCCATCCATCTTTCTCCGGGTTCTCTTTTCCTACCTTCTCTGATGCTTTCTCTTTTGCCAGTGTTGGTTGTGGGACAAAAGCAGGAATACCTGAAGGTGTTGAAAATACTCTTCGTTGTGTTGCCTTCCTGGCCAGTCTCTTCCATCTAGGATCTGAGTCCAGGCCCATACCTCCTTGACAAGTACCAGGCATGGTGGCACACACCTTTAATCCCAGCACTGGGAGGCAGAGGCAGGAGGATTGCTGTGAGTTTTAGGCCACCGTGAGACTACATAGTGAATTCCAGGTCAGCCTGGGCTAGGGCGAGATCTTACCTTGAAAAAAAAAACAACAAAATTTCCTTGCCAGGTGTCTACCTTTATGGTCCTTGGAGTCCCTGCTCGCCTTCTTCCAGCTGGCTTTGTTCCTTGCTGCTCTGACCACTGTCCCTGTCGACTTTGACACGACCCTCGTTTGTTTCACTGCCTCATCCTTCCACCCCAAGTTCTGATCTGCTGCTTCCTGGCCTCTTTGATGGGTCCCACTTCCTGTAATTAATCTCCATTGCCATCACTCAGCGACCCTATGAACAGCCCGAAGAGCAATGTCGGGGCTTGAGCCAGCTCCCACCCACCCTGCCCTCTTCCTCTTTAGTTCTCCCAGCTCTGATCTGGGGGTGGGGGAGGGGACATGCCACACAGAAAATGCGACTATGCTTGGTTAAAATAAAACCAAGCTGCCAAAGAAACAGGCACATCCTGAACAGGGAGCTTTGAAGTAAGATTCTATTTTTAAAATGTATGTATTTTTTGCATTTCTGTTTATATTTAGTTCTCTGTTCCTTCCATGCCCCTAAAGAAAATGATGAAAAAAAAAATCAATGGCATACTTAGCCATTCCCATAAATCCTATCACACTGTCAAAGTTTTGGGCAAACCATCCGCATGTAGCCGCTGTAGGGTCAAAAGCCAGAAATACGCTGTGTTCTCGAAGGATCCCTATCATCATTCCTGACTCTGGTGGTGGGGTATGTTCACAATGGCCAGGTCTGTGTGGTCTAACCTTTTGACTCACAGAACAAATGGACTTGAACAGTCTGTCTCTGTAGGACCCTTCATAAGAACACTGTCCTTGCATTCTTTGATAGGCCTGTTTTCTGTTTGTCTTTAACATGAACAAGAATTTGACCCCATTGGGAGGCTCTAGTCCCCTTGGAAAGGCTTTGAAAACTGAGAGGCCTTCTACAGAAGTGTTCCTTACTCAGAAAACAGGGGCTTTCTATCCAAATTAGCCTCGAATTCCTGGTCTGTAATCTGGCTGCTAGACCCACCATGGAAACCTGTGAGGGAACATTTGGCAAAATATTTGATCAGCCTCAGAACATGAAATCATGGTAACCAGTTTGTCTCTGTCTGGGAAGTAAAGCCAATTCTTATATTTTCTTGAAGACAAACCACAAGGAACGTTTGGATGGATTAGACCATCCGTGTTAGCAAGCCACGCTGAGACATGACACAGAAAGGTTTCACGACAAAGAAAATCACTGGCTTTCAGACATTCGAATTGCTGGTGCTGTGAGCATTATATGCCCTGATTATGATTTTCTGGTGATTTGGCAATTTCTTCTCCTCTTACCATCCTGAAAGCAGGGGAGATGGACCCTGTGGAAGGGAAAGAAGAGTATTACTCAGTGTTGTTGTCCCCTTCACATTGCTGGAACAAAGTACCCAACCCAAAGCAGCTGATGGGAGGGAAAGGGTTTATTTAGGCTTACATTCCGGAGGGGAAAATTCATGATGGCAGGGGAGAAAGCATGGCATGGGCAGGGGCTGGACATCACCTCTGCCACAGCAGGTGGAAAACAGCAACAGGAGAGTGAGCCAAGTTCTGGCAAGGGGGAGAGGTCTATAACACTCCAAAGCCCATCCCAACAAGACACCTCCTCCAGCAAGGCTCCACCTCTCAAATTGCCATCATCTGGGGACCAAGCATTCAGAATACATGAGTTTATGGGGTCCAGCTGGTTCAAGCCACCATACTCAGCCACTGAGTAAGTGTGGCAGAGGAACCTTGGTGAGGATCAGTGACACAGCTGTGTCCCCAGCCCTTGTCTTCATGTACACCAGAGACAACTTCACAGAAGAAGCCCCACAGAGCCATGCACGAGTTGCCCCATTTCAATTTGATTGGTCATCTCCTGTTTCCCTGCCTTTTCCTTTGAGATGCTGTAAGTGATCTGCCCTTGAGCTCGGGTCAAGTTCTCTTCTTCTGTTTATGCTGGGCTTTCTCAGTACTTACACCACTGCATGCCCACTACAAACTCTGTCCTCAGCCTGAGCCATGATCCACACCCAAAACCTGCACAGGGTGCCCCATTCTCACAATGTATTTGTGACATGATTGATTGATTGATTAATTTAAGGTCATCTTCGGCTGACCTTAAACTGGCAATCCTCCTGCCTCAACCTTCCTATTTGTGATATGTTATATCTCTTCTCTCTAGCTTCTCTCCCTCTCTCGCTCACACACATATGCACACACACACACAAGTGTTATAGAACTTTCACGTTTTGTCTGCAGAGAAGCAATGCATGTCTTCCAAGAGTGAAGACTTTCACATTTGTGTTCTGTTTCTCTTTATTAATTATTATATCATAAATCTGACTCTTCCCTGCGGTGCACAATTCTACAAATTTTAGTTCCTGCATAGATTTGCCAGCACCCTAAACAGAAGACAGACCCACATTGTCTTTCCAGAAATCTCTGTCTTTAGTCTCAGCCTCCCCCTGCCCCAGACTTCCCATCAATACCAACCTGCCCTGAGTTCTGTCATGGTATCCCCTTCTGGTGTACAAACAGGAGCTGAGATCTGGGTTTGGGTTTCCGTCATGGGGCACAGTGCCCAGTGGGTCTGCCCCTTGCTCTTGAACCCTAGGTCATTCCCATGCTGTGGATCTAAGTCGGCACATTCTCCTAGGATTAAAGACTTCACAATGGTTCATTAAGTCTAAGGTGAGCCTCTCCTGGAAGAGTAGTTGTATGGACCATTTCCTGCATGACAGGCACAGTAGTGAAAACGTCCTCATGTTGTCTCTGTCACTCTCCAGAAACCCCACTTCCCCACACACTCATCCCTCTGTCACAGAAGAGAAACTGGAAGTTTTTCAGGGACCATCCAAAGTAGGGTGCTGAGCCATTGTCCCCAAGGCCAGTGACTATTCTGTCCTATCTCTGTTGGAATTTCCCAAACTAACCACCTGACTTCTCCCTGAAGAAGGAAGACTCTTTGTACCCAGTCGTTTAGATAAGCTTGAGAATATACCTTCCTTCCATGCTTTAAGTGATACAAATTGTTTTGCCCAAAGAAAAGCATTAAACCCTTATATTAAAAAAAAACTGACAAAAGAAGGGAGAAAAAAATGTTTGGATTTTGTTCTTTTATTTTTCTTTCTGCCTGATTAAAATAACTATTGGGAATTTTTTTCCTTCTTGCTTGCTAAGAGAAGATGTAAAGATGCTCTATGCAGAAGCCAAATGAGGAAAGAGAGAGGATGGTAGAATCCAAATGATTCCTGGTGGGTGGCTGTCTCCCCTGGGCACCTGCCCCAGACCACATGTGAAAACAGGGTTTCGGATGTGAGAAGTAAAATGCATGCAATGAGCCCATTCCCCACTGTAGTTGGACCCTGGCAATTATGCGTTTGCCTTCGTCATTGAGGATGGTGCTCAGACAGCTAAAAGTCAAAGAATTTGATTTCCAAATGGCAGGAAAAGCTACTGCCGACATTCCACGATCTACACAGCCCATGCAGCCGGGCAGACTGAGGCATCCACTCATGTGTTCTCTCTTCTTTCTCATTTTCTTTCTTTCTCTTCGTCCTAAACACTGTACATTGAGTAAACAGTTCTCCCCAGAAAAGGATCTTTCTGGCTCTGTCACGAGGACTTCAGCATTCAGAGCTTACTTAACTGTGTTTCATGCCTTGGTGAGTTGAGGATCCCAGCATCTGTGAATGACTCTGATATAAATGGAATCTGTGTAAATGGCTGTCAGGACCTGCCCCCTCCATTAAGGAGCCATGTCTAACCCATCACAGACCATCATCCTCGCCCCTGGCTCCCCTGCCACTGAGTCCTCTCAGCCTGCCTCGAAAATGACTCTGAAATGGGTCCCAGCTCTCTCCTCCCCCAGCGCCACGGCTCCATCCAGGTCTCTGTTACCTTTGAAATACACAAATCATCTCCCTGCCAGTCTCTATGTGTCTAGCCCTCTGATCTTAGCGTCTCCTTAAGGCTCATATCTAATGCTATATTCCCTGAAATACCTCAGATCCCAGGCTTCCAGGCAAGGATTCCAGGAGGCCTGATCAGTGGGTTAGATGATTTGGGTCAACATGGAAATATTCACAACAGATGTGAAGAGTCATGTGTTTATTTTTAGAGTTGTTTTTTCCTTTTATAACACACATACCAATGTGTATCTGAAAAACCAAATTCCTAAGTCAGTAGCTAGCTATGAAAAACACTGGCAAGGTGATACACCGAGGCGGGAAGTTTGGAGAACGCAGGCAGAGGTACAGCGTCTATACACTTGACCGCCTTGAAAGGTGCCTGGAGCAGTTCCTTTCTCATTACTGGAACAAAATATCCAACCCAAAGCAGCTTGTGGAAGGAAAAGATTTGTTTCAGCTTAAAGTTCTGAGGGGAAGTTTCATCATGGTGGGGAAAGCATGGCGGAAGCAGACAGCCAGGAATCACATCTCCAGGAATCACAGGGAGGAAGTAGAAAAGCTAAACAGCTCTAAATGAGGATGGACCATAACACCTCAAGGTCTGTTCCCAATGACTCTCTTCCTCCAGCAAGTCTTCACCTCCTAAATGTTCCACAAATTGCCCAAATAGTGCCGCCAACTGGGACTCAAATCCTCAAACACAAGAGTCTATGGGAAGCATTTTCCATTCAAACCATCATAGTGTTCCAGCTTCTTTCTTCCAAGGCAGCTCTGCAAGCCAGCTGCAGTGCCTTCCCCACAGCTCTCCTTCAATGAGAACTTCCCCTTGACCTTCAACACATCAAGCACTGCAATTTTCCCAATCCACGTGTTGCTTCCATACTGGTGTACTCCCTTCTCCCAATCCCAAACCTTGTGGGAAATTGTATTTATCTCCCTGGTAGACTCATTGTACTCTTCAGCACCCGATTCATATGTGCCAACCTCTGAACCCGTGTCTGGTCTCCCAGGTAGAATTCACTGTGGAGGCCATTCAACTTGACACTTCACTTGGGTATGATCCCCTTCATGCCCAGCATTCATTAGAAGCCCCACAGAGCTGAGTCTAAATAGCTGAGTTTCTGGTGACTAGCAGACTAGCAGGACAGGGTGGACAGACAAGGGATAGGTGGCCATTTGGTGGACAAGAGCTGAGTGAGTCAAAGCAGACCCTCTTCTTTGGGAATATGTCTGCAAGACAGTGAGCTCAGCTCATCTGACAAGCCATCGTAACCCTTGTACCCCTCTTGCGTGTTAGAGCGCTTCAGAGCGTAGTCCCCAGTGTGGGATGTGTGTCTTGGATTGCTTATGAGCAACTCTCTTTGCTTCTTTAAATGACTGGGAGACATTCACCCTTAACACAGGGCAGCACTGTGGAGCAGGTGCTTGATCATAATGCCCAGGTGTCGTGATAAGAGCTGGTCCTCTGCTTCTCGGGCTGCATCACACTTGGCACTACCACCCACTAGCAGAAGGCAAGGTGCACATCAGACTCTCAGGTTTCTCTTGCAGACAGAGATCAGACAGAGAGGTATGGAGAACTGCAAGTTCAAAAGGCATTTAACACCTACAAACTACAGCACATTCCAGCTTAGAAACATTGTACCCTATAGTAAATGGACTGTTTTCCCTTATGATTAAGAGCTGACCTGCCTCAGGGGAGCCTCTATCATGGTATGGGTCCTTCTTTGGACAAGTTTTCCCATGGTGTTTACTCTGCCCTGAATGGGCAGCGGTGTCCAATCTGAAATTGTGATGATTCCAACTTTCTGTCCAATACTAGCCGGTCTCATTCCATGCATTTTGAAGCCTTTCATATCAGCTTCTCAAGGCTTAGCAGAGTGAGCCATGCTTTACCAGGCCTCAGAAAAACTATTATAATTTGTAGTCATGTTTATGATTACAAACCTGTGATAATGTCATGTGCCAACCTCATGTCTTTCTGGATCTCTATACTATTTTATATCCAATCCTTTGCTACACTTAACTGTCTCAGTGACACCTTCTCTTGGTATACCACAAAGGCATGATTTACTCAAGGAGAAGTTTCTAGAAGTTCCCATTTTTACTGTGGAAACATTATATAGCCTAGTCTATTATATGACATAGGTGGTGGGGAAATACTGATACATCTCAGGTTACACTGGGGTTGTGATGGTTGTTTTGTTGTCAACTTGACTTGTTAGCAATCCACAGGAATCTTGAGGGTTTGTAGCAGATTTCCTCTGAAATAAAGAGAGAAAGGAGGCTCAGGAGATTCAGGAAGTCATGTTAGCTAGAAACAAACATGCCTTCCTGAGACGGCAGTGCAGGAAGGAAACTCCAGAGACTCAAGAAGTCAACAAGTCTGGGAAAAGGCTGTAAGACCCTACCCTAAAACTATAAAAAGAGGATGGAAATCCCTCTCCTCCCCCTGCCCTTTTTGTTGGTTTATGCATGGGGGGGTATTGATGATACATCTCTCTCTGTTTGTTGGGACCTGTGAAAGGGGAAGAGGGAGCCAACATCTTTCACCATTATGGAACTTCCCCTTAATCTGTAACATTGATAAATCCCTTCCTCCCATAACTATGCCTGGTTTGGAGGTTCATCCTATAGTGGCTGACTATGACAGGAGTTATGTCTGCAAATACCTACAGTCAATTGAAAACACCATCACAAATTCAAAGACATTTAATGCACCTAACATAAAAATTTCTTAGTTACTGTTGTGGTTTGGATGTGAAATGTCCTCCACAGGCGTATGTTTCTGGGGAAGTTCTGGAACTTTGGGACTGGCTAAGGTAGGTAACTGGGCCCAGTCCTTTGTTAGAACTCAGCCTGTTTCCCTCAGGAGTGATTTCTTGTTTGAAGCTATTACAGCAACAGCCCCCAGCTCCCACCACCACCACCCTACCCACCTCATCCACCCTGTCTTCCCAGCCAGCCATGATGAACTGTGTCCCCCAAACTGTGAGCCAAAGTAAACCGTTCCTCCCTTGTGTTGTTTCAGTCAGAAAACTGATCCCAGTGACAGTAACAAGGCACCCTGGAGAGTCTTTGATTGCTTTCACTAGTGACAGGAGACTAACCCGGAGCTACAACCCAGGAAGAGAGCGAAATGCAAAGTTCCAAGTGCAGTTTCTTCAGAACCTGAGAGACCATCTGTGTTTGGGATGAACTGATAGCAGTTGACCATTGGAAGGATTCTGGGAGAATAGTTCCATTGGGGGTGATAAGGGAGTGAGCCCAGGGTACTTCCACTGTCTCCTGCTTTGCATTATCCTTTCTAGACCAGGAAGCCTGGGAGCACGGGCATCATTAGTCCCTTCCATCACTTCCTCATTAGTTCTTAGATAGTGTTTTAATGACAGCTTGAGAGGCTCACATCTCGGCCTCCTTCTATTTATGGTCCCCACCGTGTTAATGTGCACTTAATGAGAAATTCTTGTCTTGCTTGTAAATCCTGTAGCCGGCATTCAATTTATTGACAGATGTTTGCTTGGATCTCTTTAAAATTACTTCATAAATCTTCCCGGATAAAAGGCCTCAAGTTCGGTTATTAAGACAAGGCCTTGTTGACAGTTTCATATTTAACTGTTTCAAATTCAGTCATCAGGACTGTCGCAAGGTGTGCAGCCCAGGGGTGCCAGTCCCGGGAACATTTGCCACATTTTCCACACCTACCAGGGCACTCCCCGACTAAGCAAAGTGTGTCTACTGGCCCTGGTAATCCCCTCAGTTAACTTCTCTGTGACCTCGTGAGCTTCACACTTATTCATTCCCTGGATCAGCGTGTCAGTGTGATGAAGTGTTTTTGCTGATAGGAGCTCAGGGCTGGGGAAGCCACGGTGTCTCTGACAGCAGGAAGAAGTGTTGATGGGTCGTGCTGAGGTGGCTTTTCCCAGACAGTCACAAGGCACCAGCTGGACACCTGTGGGCTTGAACTCCGTCTTTGGGGGGAAGCAAGTAGAAGGTGATGGAGGGGGGTTCTGCTTAGAGGTTTTAAGACAGCATCCTTCTTTGTAATTTTGGACTTCCACATGACATTCTAAATCAAGAACTTTTAAAAAATATTTTATTTATTCATTTTTCAAGCAGAGAGATACACACAGAGAGAGAGACTGAGCGAGCACCAGGGTCACCACCTTGTGGGTCTGGCTTATGTGGGTACTGGGGAATTGAACCAGGGGCCTTAGGCACTGAAGGCAAGTGCCTTAACCTCTGAGCCATCTCTCCAGCCCCTAAATCAAGAGCTTTTTTAAGAAATTTATTTCTTTGCAAGGAAAGAGAAAGAAAATGGCCACGCCAGGGCCTCTTGCCATTCCAAATGAACTCCAGATATATGTGCCACTTTGTATATCTGGCTTTACATGGGCACTGAGGAATCGAACCTGGGTGTTTAGGCTTTGCAGGCAAATGCCTTAACTGCTGAGCCATCTCTCCAGCACTCAATTAAAACTTCCAAGAGAAAGAGCACATGGAGAGTGTCAGTGCTTGCATCGTCATCCCCAAACCTGTGCCAAAGGAGGTTCTCCCATAGAGCCGCTAATCAGGACACAGAGGGTAGAGAGAGGTGGGTAGAGAGCCACTTTGCTTCTTTTAAAGGAAGTGGGCACACCAGAGGAGGAGCAGAGATCATGGCCATCCCATTCGTTGGTGTGACAATGGCCAGGCAAGGCTCCTTTCTGGGACAAGGTTTTTAGTATCTCCACCTTCCATCTCTCCACCTTCCTTCCTCTGTCTGTACAAATGAGCCAACTCTTTTCTCCTAGGATCAAACCTACGTACAAGACCTTGAGTGCCAACACTTGATTCAGCTGTTGACCCGGGAAATACCAATAGAGGAGACAGGAAGGGAAGGATGGTGGAGGGAAAGACCCCATCTCAAAGATGAGTGATAAGCATAGAATACCCAATATTCTTCTCTGGCCTCCATAAATGCATGGGGCACACACATCTGCACACACCAGACACATACTCTACACACACAAACACAGAGTTGGGAAAAAGGACATTGGCTCATAATACTCAAAAGGCTAGGAGACACTCTAGAAGCTTCAGGAAAGGATGGATTCAAGTGATCAAATATACTAGGTTTGTCAAGAACATGGTGGGCAGGGACACCAGCCTTCACAGAAGTGTCCAGGTGACAGGACTGCAGAATAGTGAAGACCATGCTGTCTCTGTGGTCTCTTTCCAATCAAATATGTTAAACAAGTTCATTCCAGATAGTCAGGATGAGCTCAGCAATCAGTTAATGCAGGGGGACAGGGGAGAGGGGAATTGGGGACAGCAGCATGACATCACATACAGGTAGCTAAATCCTCCAGTTGCATAATGGATGATTTCATTCCTCTATGGACTGTCTTGGCATTGTATAGACCAGGCATAAATTGGTGCCCACACCTCCCTCTAATCACACTCCCTGAGAGGAAGCACAGAGATCCTGGGCTCCCCAAGCATCCCTTTGGTACACACACAGCCTCACAATAGCCAAAGATGAAGAAAGCTTTTGAAATAAGCTTTCGAGAGTGAGTAATGACCTTCAGGACGTGGCGAAGGATTGTCTTTTGAAGCCAGTACATCTTGATAGATGATTGAAAAGCTGCTGTCTTCGATGTAGTTTTCATGGTGTTATATCTGAGGGGGGTATAATAAATAAATGCGTAATTGCCATCCACGAGACACAGAACAGGAGGTGAAGATGTGGCAGAAAAGGCTTGTCACAGCATAAAATTTTATTAGGGTCCCCATTGGTAGGCAAGGCAGGGCCGTCGCACAAAGACTGGTCTGTCTGAAATTGACCAAGATAGACACCAACACATCGAGGAGCAAATTTCACCAGCTGGTTTGGAAGGATGTGCCGGGGCGGGGGCAGGGAAGAGGTGCTCTCATTTTTCAGATTTTTATGAAAGTAGCTTCGGAACCCATGTTGGTAACAACCACAGAATCCTGTGCCTTATCATTCTGTATAGCAACCCATTAGGGTTTCTAAAAGGCGTGAACATTATTTTTGCAATTACTGGAAGTAGATACATGTCACCATGGACCCTAATCCTGTCTGGTTCTCTGAGGTTTTGTCTTTGGGTTTTGCGCTCAAAGAATCGATTCTATGCCTTTCGTTTCTATTTGTGATCACAATTCAGTTTATTTTTGACTTCTCTCCCCATGGGATTCCCGTGAATGACCTCACATGGATTGACCTATCTGTGTCTCCTGAATTAACTTTGATCTCTTGGTGGCAGTTGATGGGTGACAACCTGCAATATTTTGATGGTGTCTAGGAACTGTCTCAGCTTTCTTTTCACCCCTTGTTTCATTGGATGGGTCAAAGGATGTGTTGACTACCATGTGCACAGTGGGCTGGGAAGATCTGTGTGTGAGTGGGTTGGTGCTCTTACCTACAAAAAATGCCAAGTGTTAGATTTTAACCCTGCCTTCTTCAGTCCAACATAGAAAGGCTGCATGGTAGTGCTTATGAAGTTATAGTGCAATAATTTCCAAGGTGTTCACATGATCATGTCATCATAACATGAGATCATATCGAGAGAGGTCTTTCACTGTTGGTTACCGTCTCCCACTGATACAAAGTGGTTTATCTGAAACAGAATTCCTTTTTTATTTATTTGAGAAACAGACAGACAGGCACACCAGGGCCTCATGCCACTGAAAACATACTCCAGATATATGTGTTACATTGCGGCTCTGGTTTGCTGTGAGGCCTGAGGAATGATACTGGTCCCGACAGGCATTGCAAGCACCTTTAACCACTGAACCATCTCTCCAACTGTGAAACCAGGAATTCTTTTGTTTGATTTCAACCTGCTGGAGTCTCTCTAGACTCAGTGTAGTACCATCTCTACCCAGCATGAGCACACTGAATGTAATCAGGGTCTCTGCAGTGGCTTCAATGAAGACCTATGCGCAGCTCTGGTGAGTACAAATGTCTATTTGGGGAAGTTCTTCAGCCCTAACCTTATATTTTCTGCCCCACTATTTAACATGGGATTACCTGCCAACTTGAATAATCCTGTGAATGCTATTTTCCCTTAATGATTTGGTTTCAAACTTCTAGAACAGTAGGGCAGCTTTGTTTCCCCAGGGATATGTAGTGAGGTCCTGGGGGTGTTTTTCTCTGCCTTATTGGGAAGAAAGTTCTCAATGGGTGGAACCCAGCCCCTTACTATAGCCCTAATGTTAACAGTACTAAGTTTTAGAAGTCCTGCTGAGGAAGACTCTAGTTGTCTGTTTCTTACTGTTTATTTCTTATCTAGTTCTTTCTTTCCTGTTGCGGATATAGTACTGTGATGACACCCGCCAGGTACTCAGAGTCACTTTGATGGTGGGGCTCAGTTTACCTCTCTAAGGCAGACTAGGTGCAACACCAGTGGCTTTGGTGGGTCATGGGGTGGGAGTGGGAGTGAAAAACACAGAAAGGAAATAAGGACACCCTGTGTGTTCCCTCCTGGGTTTGCCACCCACACACAGTGACAAGGCTGTTTGTCACCTAGGGACATCTTGGTGAGGTGAAATCCCTTGGGAAGGGGCATAAAACTGCTTGTATTAAAACTGATTATTGGGAGGGTCTGCAAACCAGGGTACATTAGGTTTAACAAACGAATCTCCAATTCGACTCACTTTTTCTCAAGACTAAAGAAGAAAATACAATTCCCACGGGGCAAGGATTGACTGGTCCCTGACTAAATGACCAGAGAAGGTGAAAACCTGGCCTGTGACCTGCGTGTCACAGACGCAATGTGAGCAGGTTCATGGCAGCTTCTCACAGATCCACAGTCCCTTTGTTTGGATTCTCTGCCGCTGTGTTCTTAAGTGCAAACTTTTCCAGTCTTTCAGGCTGTCTGGGAGGAAGCTACATGTCCTGACAATGTCCTGGTCAGCTCTTTTAGGTTTTTTTTTTCCAAAGGGGGGGGAAAAGTTGATTTCCTGTTCTGGTGAGCCATACATCACTGACATGCCGGTCTGTGCCGCTTGTCTGTGACAGAATGACAGGTGTCATTTATCACTGCGGCTTGCGGAAGCTATGGGAAGAGGGATTGAATTTTTTTTTTTCTGGAAGGCCTCTGTGTCTCTCGGCTGCCAGATCATTATAAAGGGATCTTTCCAAAGAAAGCTGTGATTGCACTTACTGTTAGCAGAAGTCTGGAAAGTGGGAGAAGAGAGAGAGTGGAGAGGAGTTTTTGCCAGGGGACATTTAAAGTTCTGGGGGTGTCAGTCTGCGGTGAGGGCTGGTTCTGCTCTGGACATTACTCACTATGAAGTCCTCGTGAGCTTTCTCGGCTTATGGGGTTCAGGCACAGACAGCAACAGGAAGCTCTATAAACCCCACTCAGCCTCCCATGGCACATGGTGAGCTGCTCTTGGCTTGATTGGCAGAGTAGAGGCAGGAAAAGCTGTCTGAGCAAAAGCAGAGGACCCAGCAAGTCACAGAGCCAATGGGAGACCCACTGCCAATGGGCTCCTTCTCCAAAGAGTCACTGACAGCGTCCTGTTTGCATAAGCACACTCGGAAAGTGCCCAACAATCTCTTCTGACCGCCTCTCCTTTTGGCACGAACCCCATCATCAAATGACCCAGGGATCAGAAACCGGCCGAGCTTACAGTTTCTTTGTGATGGGACACTTCCCTTCTAGCCCTGCTGGTATTAAAGCCATCACACAGGTTAGCATGCTTGTCCTCGGTCTTTGCAGGAACTATAGTAAATGACTTCTAGGCTTCGCTTTCCACCCCCATCACTATCTGTGATTGATGCTTTTGCTTAGAGATGGTGGTTCTGAAACAGAGAGTTTAAGTCCCAGGCCCCAAGAGGTGTCTCCGTGAGGCTGAGGTTTTAGCCTGGGCGACTTTGTCCTGAGCTCTCTGATGGGGATATCATGAGGAGAACAGATAATTCCCAAACTTCTGAATTGTAGATCTAGTCATGTTGAATTGGGGAGTTATCAATTTACCTCTGAGCCAGTGCAGGGGCCCTGAGGAAATTTTATATAGTCGAGGTCATTAGAAAATTGTGGAGGTCTGTTTTCTTTCTTGTATACAATGTCTGCATGTTTCCTTGATTTTGCCTCTTGTCCTACAAAGCCTACAAAGTTCCTAGCCATCCTCTGAGCTAAGATATAACCAGCTATAGAGCAAATAATGAAAAGAGAAAGGCATGAAGGAGGAAAGAAATTAAAGGACAGAAGAAAGAGTGAGGGAAGGAGGAAGTTGAGAAAGAATGAAAGAATAAAAGAAAAAGAGGAGGGAGAGAAAAGAAGGAAAGAAGAAAATGCAGTCAAATGCTCTACCATTGAGCTATACCTCCAAAGGAAGGAATAAAATGGAGGGAGGGAAGGAAATGGAGGGAAGGAAGGAAGAAGATGGAATGAGGGAGGGAAGGAGGAGGGGAAGAATGAAAGAAAAGAGAGGAAGGGAAGGAAGGGAATGTAAGATGTAGGGGATGAAAGAGGAGAAAGAGGAGGAAGGGGAAGACAGGACTTCTTTGGAAAGCAATAAGAACACCGTGACCATCACCAGTGGCATTTGGAGGCTGGCAGACACGGTCCCAGCAGCCTGGCTCCTGTGTGCTTATGTGGAAAGCCAGCCTTTCAAAATAAGTTTTCCTTCGCTGCTTTTCTACAAAGCCTGCTGCTTGGAGAGACAAATGAGCTATTAGGTAATCTAGTTAATTGACAAGTGACTTAACTAATTACCCTAACATGCTTATTAAATGTTACCTTTCCCATTCTCTACACATTGTTAGGGCATCAATGTATGTGGGTCTTATCATATCACTCTCTCCTGACAGCACGCTCCTATTAAACCAGAGGTGGTTTTTTCCCCCCTATCATTTCCTCCTTCTGTGGTTAGAGTCATCAGAGATAGAATTAGGAGCATGTGCATAACAGGCCATCCTGTCCGGGGACAATGTCCTATTATACTGGCGCCTAGTCACTCAGATGGATCAGCAATGGTCTAAATAAAGAAATAATGCAAAATATCAGGCCTTGCTTAATGGATGTGACAGAAGCTGAGGGGTGGGGGGAACCCTATTTGGCTTTTGACTGGAGTCTTTCCGAGCTGGGAGGACCAGTGTCTTTATTTAGACAAGCTCACAAAATCTCTCACTCAAAACTCTTGGAGCACAAATAAAGTTGGAAATTCTTTCAAATTTTTAGAATGAGAACATGGTTTCTATAGCCACATCTTAAAAAGAACCCCCTCCCCAGGCAAGTTCGAAGTAGCATCTTGTGCCTTTAAAAAGATGAATATTTTGTAATGAAACACTGCTACAACATGAATTTTTTTAAGCTTTGAAGAGTCTCAAATCAGTTCAGATATAATTTTATTCTGCTAGATGAATTATGAAAATTTAGAATGATGGCTCTTAGGATTTTTTGGAACTGAGAGAGAAGCCATTGTGAACCATAATTTCTCCAGGGCTATGACTTGTGTAATATCAACAGAGGTCTAGTTATTTTTAAATGTTGTCTCTATCAGATATGTAGGGATAAAGCTGGTGATTATTCGTCAGAACACAATGACATGAACACAGTATACGAAGCATATTCAAAGACATCTATGTCAATAGATAGGCAACCTTCTCGAAATTGAAGCTTTTCTAAGCTTTAACCAGAGCGGAGCATTGGAACAAACAGATTTTTTTTTCCTGCTTAGGATAAACTAGGAGAGAGCAGGAAGACCATGAAACCTTTGTTGCATCAGCTGGCTGAGGCTGAAAAATTCTAGTTTCAGCAGGCATCCTGCTCCAAAGCTCCCAGACCGTGATGTACCTCTGAAATCAACAAGCACCCTCCAGTCCTTGCTGGATCCCAGGTTGATCGGCAGCATTTCTTTTTCACTTTCTTGACAGTACACAGAGGCCAAGGGATCTAACTCACTGCAGGCACTCAGGGGACCCAAGAGACCCACAGTAACCTGGGGAGCTTACACTCACCTCCAGGGTGCACCGGAACTAGCCCTGTCCCTAACTCTGACAGTAATCCTAACTGGATAGCGTTGATCCTCAGAGACAGAGATGAAGGGTTGGCCAGTCCCATCATTTGAAAGAAGATGCACTGAGGCATCCCATAATATCTAAATGGTGACAGCTGAGTGCCATCCATGAGCCCTTTGCAGACCAAGCAAGAAAGGTCAGGTGCTTGAGCTGGACCTCACTGGTGCCTAGAAAGAGTGTATCAGTTACTTGATCATTGCTAGGGACAAAATACCAGGCCAGGAACAGTTTAGGAAAGGAATAGATTTATTTCAGCTTACAGTTTCAAGGGGAGGTTTTGTCATTGGGGAAAGCATGGCAGAGCAGAGGCTGAGGATCAGATCTTGTCATATCAGCAGGGAGGAGGGAGTAAGTGGGAGAGGTAGCCAGGGGCCTCCAGTGACACACTTCCTTCAGCCAGTCTCCACCTCTTAAAGATTCCACATTTCTACACAGTGCCACCAACTGGGGATTAAGTGTTCAGACACATGGGACTATGGGGGACATTTTACATTCAAATCACCACAAAGAGTTAATAAATTGATTGGCCAACGTAACTCTGCTAAACATGACACCGTGTCTGACCTCTGTGGATTTTGCTCTCTGGTTATCCAGGACAGGAGGGGAATGATTGAAGAAGCAAAATTCTCAGAAGTTCCAAGGTTCACAGCAGATAAGGAGCGCTGATCAAGCAGAGCTATTCACGACATACTGCAATCACAGACATAATGGCACGTATTGCATGGTGCATTGCTGCCTGGAGCTACTGTGAACATCCTGAGACTAGTGTCCCTGGTCCTTGGTCCTGGGCAGGATGGTCAGAGAAGGCACACTGATGATGAGAGATGCCAGGCGTGATGGCACATGCCTGTAATCCCAGCACTCAGGGGGCAGAGGTAGGATGGTCATTGTGAGTTCAAGGCCAACCTGGGACTACAGAGTGAGTTCCAGGTCAGCCTTGGTTAGAGTGAAATCCTACCTCACACAAAAAAAAGCCACTATCAGGAAGTTCCAGGAGGAGGAGCCATCATCAAAAAGGTACCCAGGGGCCTTTGGAGTGTTATTTTTTTCTGTGTGTGTGTGTGTGTGTGTGTGTGTACTGCACACACGTGCCAGTGCACACACATACATGTGCTTGAGGACAGAAGATGACATCAGGTGTCTCTTTCCATGTCTCTCCACCGTATTTCCAAAGGCAGGGTCTCTCACTTAAGCCCAGAATTCAGCATTCAGCTACATTAGCTAGCAAGCTTGCCCCAGGGATTCTCTGTCTCCACCTCCCCAGTGCTCGGATCACAGGCAGCATTTATGTATAGTGCCTTTTGAAAAAATGAGATTTCCCATACTACCATCAGGATACACAGTGCAACCATAGAAATATCAAGTTCAGCTAGCATATCGAGTTGATAAAAGCAGGAAGGAAAACTGAAATAGCCTTAGCCCTTCTAGCCTCCAGCCCAGTACTGCAGGAAGGAAGCATTAGAGGTCACCAGTGTGGAGTCCATCAGACTAGAGAGTAAGACAAGAGGGCTGGAGAGATGGCTCAGAGGTTAAAGCACTTGCTTCCAGTGCCTAAGGCCCCCGGTTCAGTTCCCCAGGACCCACATAAGCCAGATCCACTAGGTGGTGGCCCTGGTGCTCTCTCTATCTAGCTCTCTCTCTCTCTCTCTCTCTCTCTCTCTCTCTCTCTCTTTCTCTCTCTCTCTCTCTCTCTCTCTCTCTCTCTCTCGGCCCCAGACATCACCTACCACAGCTGCCCATGGCTCCCTCTCTCTTCTGGATGTTCTTAGGCCTAGATGACCACAGCAGGTTGCCTACTGGATGGTTAACGGTCTTGAGCTACAAATGAAAACTGAAGGAGTCATGATAACTTAAAGGACCTCTTAGTTCTTTCATGACCCTGGAGGTCAACAACACACGACTCAGGAGCGTTGGCTAGTGTTGCCTGGCTCTAAGCAAGATGACTTGACTATTCGCCGCACTACTTTGTCATCCTCTTGGAGGCTGGCATATGGCAGAGCCCATCCATGACAGTGCAAAGTTGTGAGGGCAGAAGCCAACAGGTGTCTTGTGGCCCGGCTCACATACCCACTGTGGTCACTTCTCTCACATTCCAAGGGGCAAAGTAAGTCGGAAGACCAGCCCAGACTTCAGGGATGGGAAAAGCAATGCTGTCTCCAGATGGATGGAGCTTCAACTTCCAAGTGTGTGTGTGTGTGTGTGTGTGTGTGTGTGTGTGTGTGTGTGTGTGTGTGTGTGTGCAGACTAGTTGACTGTCCACTAACCACCTAAGGGAGGTCCCAGCCCCGCTTTCCTGTGGGCTAGGGAACAGGAGTTTTATCAGACTGGAGCTAATGGGAAGAAGTAATGTTCTCAAAGGAAATTTCAGTTTCATTAGGAAAAGGAAATGAACTAAATGACAGGGAGAGGAGAAACTGGGTAGGGGACTGGGAAAGTGGGTTTTAACTTTAGTTTAAGGCCCCCTAAAAGCTCCTACGTGTGATTCAATAGAAACAGTGCCTCTCCAGTGCACAAGCTTGCAGTTTTAATAGTAAAATGAAGATAGCAAATGATAAAATCCGGCCCACATCTTCCCTTCCTCCCCCTGGCATGTCCTTGGGTGTTCCACACATCCACCTGCAATGCCGCACTGGGCCAGGGGAGGGCGCCAGCCAGAGGGTTGAGATTCTTGATTCAACTATCAACTGTGATGGCATTCTGTGAATCTTCCTTCTGGAGTCCTCCAGCCTTCGTTGGCCACTTGTCTTTGAAACTCCAACGTGTTGACTCTGAGACTAAGACCTGATCCATAGTAGCTGGGGTTGTGTGAGACATCCCTGCACCTCCAGGTTCTCATCCACAGAGCAAGCCTGGGAACAGAGCTGCAAAGGAGACACTCTGGCGGTTGAGATGGCTCAGTGGTTAAGACACTTGCTCTCAAAGCCTAGTGACCTAGGTTCGATTCCCCAGTACCCACATAAAACCAGATTCACAAAGTGGGTGCATGCATCTGGAGTGTGTTTGCAGTGGCTAGAGGCCCTGGCACACCCATTCTCTCTCTTTCTCCCCCCTCCCGTGTGTGGGTGTCTTCTCTCTGTCTCTGCTTGTAAATAAATAAGCAAAATATTTTTGAAAAGGAGACAATCTCCAGCACAGAGCCTCACAAATCTGCCTCCAACAGCCAAGCCAGCCTTTGCTCATACTGTCGTCGTTACCACTAGTGACCTTCATTTAGCTCTACTGCCCTTCAGAAATTACAATATCTCAATATTTCCTTCCATATAAACTTTCCTACCGCCTAGATGCAAGTTGAGAGACGAAGATATTTAATATATGTTCAACTTCTGTTTCTTTGAAGACAGATATCTGAACACATATTGATTTCTTCTTTTAGCTTTGTCGGTGACTAAATAAAGGTTAATCTCTTTTTCTGGCAAATATTTACTGAGGGATTCCATGATCCCTGCTTGGTGAGCTCACCCAGTGTTCCTATCTGGACCTGGGCCCTCACGGTGTCACGCCGATGGGTGTATTCAGGTATCGAGTGACAGGTGGTCTTGTTGTATCAACCAGTTGACCAGGTGGGAAACACCTGAGAGTCCATATAGGGTTGGGGCAGGGGGGCAGGAGAGGACAATGAAAGGGCAGTTAACAAGGTGAGAGAGGGGGGTGGGGGCTCAGTGGTAGAGTGCTTGTCTAACAAGCGCAAGGCTCTGGGCTAGAGACCCTGGTGCACCCATATTTTTATTTCTTTCTCTCTCTCCTTGCAAATAAATAAATATCTTTTTTTAAAACAAAGGATGCTTGAGTTGGAAGATGCAGGACTCAGGACAAGCTGGACCAAAGAAGCAGGTGGAACATGTATGAACACTCGCCTCACCTCTTCCCACCTGCCCATCCCCTTGGAGCAAACCTAAGAGGAAATGGGAGGATGCAGAATGCCTTTGGTATTTTGCGTGTGTCTGGGTATGCACGTGTGAATGTATGTAGGCTCTGGGAAGGTGGAGACAGGGAACTCCTGGGCCAAGCTAATGAATTGGTAAGTCCTAGGTTCAAGTAAAAGACCCTGCCTCAGTAAATTAGGTGGAGAGCAATTGAGGAAGACTCGAGATATCAACCTCTGGCCTCCACATGCACATGCATAACATGCAATGACACACATGTGTGTCCACACGTATACAAACACACATGCACACACAAAATACCAAAGGCATGGAGGGGCTGTATTCAGCCTCCCTCACAGGGCCGTATCAGGGAAGGAGAATACAGGGGACCGAGAGACAAAACCTTGAAGACTTTGGACAACTAAAGTCACATGATCTCCCCACCGTGGGAACTGGGGAAAAGCTGCACCCATTTAGGACATGGGTCTAGGGACATTTGCAAATCCAACGACCCATCTGACAAGGTCACATCTTTCCTTTGCTGAGCTGAGTTACCTGAGAGGTCTTGAATGTGGATAGATGCTCCCTTGGCCTCAGAAGTCAATTATGACATGATCTTTTTTATGTTTGTTAGGTTGGTTGGTTGGTTTGGTTTTTCGAAGTAGGGTTTCACTCTAGCCCAGGATGACCTGGAATTCACTATGGAGTCCCAGACTGGCCCAGAACTCATGGCAACTCTCCTGCCTCTGCCTCATTGTTGCACTCATGTCAAGCTTGCAGGAAATCCCCATTTCCACCTCCTATCTCACCATCCTCCTGCGGAGATCACAACAGCCTGACATAACTTTATTTGTGAGGCTTGAGGATCTAACTGAGGTACTCGGGCTTGAGCAGAGAGAGCTCTATCCACTGAGCCATCTCCATAGCCCCAAACATCTGTTTCTGTGAATTAAATGTTATGGGTGCACATCTCCCAGCATTTGTTTGCAATTGTCTGTGGTGAAGCAACTGACTGAGGCAGGTGCTGCAGAGAGCATGGGCCTCAGGTTGTGAGTGCTCACTACCTGGCTTTTTGCAGAAAAAGCTGTGGACAGAAATGAGTCAAGTGCATCAAGAGAGTCCACCATAGAGAACAGAGCACGGGCACCATCTCTCCTTCCCAGGACAGCAAGAAAATATCTACAAAAACAGTGTATCTTGAATGAATGATTTAGAAGTTGTGATGGTTAGGTTTTGATGTCAACTTGACCTTTTTCTTCGGTGGGTCTCTGATGTATTTCATAGGAAGGCATTCCTCTCAGTAGGGGGCAGCATGTAAGGAAGCTCAGGAAGCTAGAAATGAGCATCCCTTCCTGGGTGGGCAGGATAGGAAGGAAATTCAAGAGACTCAAGAAGCCAACAAGTCTGGGATAAATTTGCAACACCCCGTCCTAAGGTTATATAAAGGAGAAAGAAATCTCCTTCCTGCCTGTTTGCTGTTGGGTCTGTGGTGTTGGTGATGGGTTTCTCTCTCTGTTTGGACCTGTGAAAGGGGGCCAGCCTCTTTCACCATGATGGAACTTCCCCTGGATTGTAGCTTCAATAAATCCTTTCCTCCCATAAACTATGCCAAGGATTCACAAACAGCAGAACACATAGGAGCCTCTCGCCAATCAGCAGCTGATTATTCAAAGTGGGAGTTGGTCATGTTTGCATTCTTATTCCTTCCATTGGCACCTGAAGCAAATTTATTCATTCACTCAACACATATTTGCTGGGTTTCTAAACCAGAGTCAGCAGCAGCTGTAATAGCAAGGGTACATACGCCCCATGCCGGGCAAAACCTGATATGCTTCCTTGTAAAACAGAGCTCACAGCGCAGGAATAGAGACCATCATTACTCACATAGTTGTAGAGTAAAACTTATCAGAGAAGAGGAGAGGCTTTTCTAAGGACATGATGATGTGAACGGGAAGAGTGAAGGGTAAATAGGTGAAGAGAAGGAAGACAGTTTTCCAAGAGAAGGGGTTAGCATATGCAAAGGCCCTGGAGTAGGAGGGAATCTGGTAGATGCTGAGTGGTACATGAGGGGTATATATGAGTACACAGGAGTTTATATGAGTCAGAGACCAGAGACACAGATGTTCTTGACCGCCCTGGGCTTAGAAGACCAACAGAAGGCAATGACTTTTTGTCCGAAGGAAACTGAACAATGTTGAAAGGGTTGAACCTTCTTAGGATATGAGCTCCATTCTTCCCAGTTTCAAGAGGCAGTTCCAAGCCCACTTAGCCATGCTGGATCTAATCACCACAACTCTGCATTGGGTAACCACCTCTGCTTCCAATTCAGGAGCTCACCACTTGGCAAGAGCCACGTAGAGAACACACACACAGTCTCAGGCCAGATGGTACCCTACTGTTCTAGACCTGCCATATTGCAATGCTGTGGAGACACTCTGATCCCCACACTACGGGCATAGTTTCTTTAAGTTCCCCCTCAGTATCTATTTCTGTTCTGGATGTAACAGGCCAGGTGGAAACTACCACTAAGCCCAGAGCAGATCTGAGAAAGAGAAAGAAAAAGTGGGTGTGTAAGGAAACAGTTACCTGATTCCATCAGACTTCACTGATTGCCAGCAACAGAAAGTATCTCTGGATACTTCCAGAAGAGCTCAAGGAAGGATTTCTGGTGAGATAGTATTTGACTCTAAGGCTCAATACAGGAAAACATCCTTGCCACATAAATGCCTGAGAAATAAGTCTCCTCAATAGAGAGATGGTTCGTGCAAAGGCTCTGAGACCAGAGCCAAAGATGGGAAAAGACCCATGGGCTGGAGTGGGTTGCATATGAGAGGAGAAACCAGAACTGAGTATATGGGGTTTTGTGGTTCATGGAAAGGAGTTGGGGTTCCACTCTCTGTCATAGGGAGCTTTAGATGTGATAGACACTGAGCTATAGTATAGTAAAGGATCATAATTTAATAAGCAACTATGTCTCTAGCACTTTCTATCCACCATGGGTGATATTTTTGTGTGTGTATTTGCATGTGGTATGCATGTGTGCATTACGTGGCACTTGTATGGACCAGCGTGTATGTACATGAGTGTACATGCACGTGTGTGTGCGCATGCAGTGTGCACATATGTATATATGCATATTTGCACATGGGCATGTATGGATGTACGTGTGTGTGTGCGTGTGAAGCCAGAGGTAAGCATCAAGATCTTTCCCCAACGTCATTTTTGATGATGTTATTTTGGAGGTATTTTTTTCGAAACTGAACCAGAGACTCGCTGATTTCGTGAAGCGAGGGAGCCAGTGATCAGAGAATCCTCGTGTTTCCATGGCCCCAGCGCTAGCACCATGTCCAGCTTCTATGCGGGTGCTGGGAATCCAAACTCAGGCCCTCACACTTGCGTGGTGACCACTTTACCCAGGAGCACTCCCAGCCTTGGCACCTCTTCTGAATGCCGAGCAATGTAAGCACAGACGTTATCACTTCTCGGGTAAGTGAAGGCGACAGGAAGGTAAAGTGACTTGTGCAGAGTCACACAGTGACTATCGGACAAGGAGACGTCAACCTCTGCTGTCTGCCTTCACCTCCCGGCTCAGGGTACCTCTGGGGTGGCACACATCTATCATCCTAGCCTTCAGGAGGCTGAGGAGGGAAATCAGGGGTTCCGGAGTTCCAGGCCATCCTGACCAACATAGGGAAACCCTGTCTTACATGAAAATTATAGAGCCAATAGACACTAATTTTTGTATATTATGCTAATTTTTATAATGTGTCCAAGAGTTTGGTCCATTGCATTATTCTTTTTTAGCTTGTAGTTTTCTCTGAAAAAAAATGCATAACGTGTCGATCTGGAAAGTTTGGTGGCAGTGAGGACAGAGGGAGGCCTGGCCACAGTGTTGTCTGAACTTGGCTGTCTCCTCAGTGAGAATCAGGAGCGTTGATCAGACAGGGGCAGAGCCAGGTTGACTCCCTCCTTGGTTGTCTGGCCTCCCCTTTTCTCTCTTTCTTGGTATTTGGACTTATTGCTCCCTTGATGGAACATAAATGGATGATGAGATCAGCCTCCCCCCAGCGCTCCGTCCATGAGATCCGGTTTCCATCACCAGAAAATGACGTCAGGTGCAGCGCATGAGTAACCGAATGCCTAGCCAGTGTCCACAGGGGAATTTCTGCAGGAGCCTTAGCCCTGACTTCCTAAAGACTAGGGGCCCCTGAGCTTCTATCAGAGGGTGCACAGGAAAACAGGGGCGGCATCCAGGATGGAGGGGGCCTTTCAAAGGAAGAGATGTGGCTTTAACAACTCCTCGGCCACCATTTCATTGCTCCCTTAACAAGAGGAGAAGAATAAGAAAGTTGGTTTCAGAGTTGAAAGTAGATTTCAAATAGTCATGATCAGTATGCACAGAGCACCTATAGATGTTTAAGAAGTGATTTTTTTCAGTTTAATAACATTAATTGAGTGTTTTCATCATCATAGTTTGTTAAGTTCATTATTTGGAAAATAATGAAAGGGATTTAGAAAAAACAGAGCTATTCCAAGGACATCACTCAGTTGGTAGAGTGTTTGCCTAGCATGCAGGAATTCCTGAGTTCAATCCCCAGTAAGGAATAAACCAGGCATGGTGGTTCACACCTGTAATCCCAGTCCTGGATAGGTGGAGGCTGGAGGATCAGAAGTTCAAGGTCATCCTTGGCTACCTAGTGAGTTCACAGACAGACTGGGGTACATAAGACCCCCTTTGGAAAACACAAATACCAATTAGAAGCAGTTTGAAGTTCAACCACTCTGAGGAAGAGGGAGATGCGTCCTGTCTTCCTCTTCCTTCGTCTTCTCTCCCCCTCTCTCTTTCCCTCTCTCTTAAGCCTTGAACCCAGTTCTTATTGTTGCAAATGGTGTGGCTCCATGGCACATGTGATATTTGGGCTGAGCAGCCTTGATGGGGCTACGTGACTCCCATCTCCTGGAACCTCATCTGTGCGACTCCCTCCCTTCGGTATCAAATGAACCACTAACCTTCCTCCTGTCTAGAAAGCATACAAGATGCATGAATGTGTCACTTTGAACAGTAAGTGGTAAGCACACTGCAGGCTTCATCATGGCCTCCTACACTGTCATTCTCTTGAGTGGTTCAGCCCAGGACGGGGCGCCTCTCACCAGCAAACCTGGGATTCAGTGAGAAACCAATGGCATCACTCTCCTAGCCCACCAAAAATCCCTGGCCAAAAGTCATGAGAAAACCATTAGAGGTGGATGAGACAAACCCTGCCTTGTGTCTTAGGACAGTGTAATTCAGCCCATTCTGGACAGCACCCTTGGGAGTGGCTGGGCCAGAATCCCTCAGCCAAGCCCCCCAGAGCCCTAACACCAGAAACCCTGAGATAAAAGAGCCTTTTTGTCCTCAGCGGCTGGATTTTGGGACATTTCTTATTCTGAAGACTTTCTTACGTTAAATATGTCATAAGGATGACACCACGTGGTTGTGATATGAGGACCCAGTGTGGGTCACACATGAGGGTTACTGTAGATTTTATGGGTGACAACTGCTATCTTGCAGGACATGCCTTTGTTGCATTTTCTGCTAGCATAGCCACCACTGAGGTACTGAGCACCTTACTTTAAATCCACTATATTAAAACGTATTGCCATTAACGGTGGGGTTAGGAATCAGTTACACGATTGATGCCAAGCGGATGACTTAGTGTAGTGTGACAGAAATCCAAGCGATGGTTGATAATTTGATAGGCAGACTACTTCCTTGTTTGAGAGGTATTAAATGGAAGATATCTTCCTTTCTTAAGAAGCATTGAATATGCCTAGGGGTTGAAAGATTAAGATAAGCAAAAGCATTACTTTGGAGCACAGCTGACCAAGAAGACATCTTGTAATGGGCATCTGCCCACTTGGGATTTTTGCAATAAGCAGCTGACCAGTAGGATTTTTTGTGACAGGTAGCTGACCACTCGGACTTCCTGGAATGGGCAGCCAACCAGTAGGACTCCCTGTAGTATATAGCTGACGAGTAGAAGTTCCTGTGACTGGCAGCTATCACTGGGACTTCCTGGGATGGGCAGCTGACCAGTAGGACTTCCTGTGATGGGTGGATGTTCTTAACCTCAGTGTGTACTGAAGTGGCCCCTAGCCTCCTGCGGCTATCCAGAAGAGGAAGAAAGCTTTGTTTGACTTTCCCCTGCTGTAAATAGCCACATGGAGTTAGTGTCCATTATAATGGCTTGCACAGCTCGGAAGGATGAGAGGGAGAAGAGCCTTCTACCCGAAGGAAGAGTTGGAGACACTCATGTGTTCACCTGCTCAGCAATGGCTGTGCTAGGATTGAGCCCTCATCTTCACACATGATAAGCAAGTGCTATGCAATTGAACTGCATCCCCAGCCCTGTTTTCACTTTTTTATTTTGACGCTGGGTCACACTAACTTGCTCAGGGTGACCTTGGGCTCTTTCTGCAGCTCAGGCTGGCCTTGAATTTTCAGTCCCCCTCCTCAGCTTCCCAAGTAGGTTGGATTACAGGCTGGCGACACCAGGCCCCAGCTTTTTGATGCCTTTAAATAGGATTCCCTGTGGGGCTGACATTTAGGTCTTATTAATACGATTTATATAGGGGCCCACACGCCTCTGCTCCTCCATGAAATGAGCTGATGTTACCTGTCATGGGTGAACAAGCTTCGGGGAGGTATAGCATTGACTCTGGTATGCAAGAGTTCTCGACTGATGGCTGTCCAGTCACCTTTCCATTTCATCCCTGCTTCTGTCCCTTTCCATGGTGCCCCCCAAAGTGTCACAACTGTTCTAGAGACTGGCATGGATGGATGGATGGATCAATGGACGGATAGGTGAATAGAGGGATGATGAATGAATGGATAGGTGATTGATGGATAAATCTGTGGATAACAGATGGATGGATGGATGGTGGATAGGTTATGGATGGATGGATAAATAGTGGATGGATGATAGATGAATGGATGGATAGAGATGGATGGGTGATGGATGAACAGTAAGTGGATAGAAGAATGATGGATGGGTAATAGATGGATGGATGGATAATGGGTGGATGATGCATGGTTGAAGAATCAATAGATGGATGGATACATGAATCATGGATGGATGAATGGATAAAAGTAATCATAACAGCTGACACGTGTCTCTACTTAGTGTAAGAATTGGGATCTAAGGCATTACCCACCTAATTTCATTCTCTTACTATTCTCACATCCCCAAAGAGGAGTATGCCCAGTGTTCCCGTGTAACATCTAAGAAAGCAGAGGCAGTAGTAAGAGCTCATCCATATTTGAACTGTACCATCTACCTTCCAACCACTCCTGATGGATGTCTACAGCATCCCTCTGAAGCCATGGGATGGACCATGCTTTGGTTTCATCTTGTCACCTCATTGTGGTGGCCTTGAAATGCTTCCCCTCTGGTAACTACAGATGTTGGGGGCAGGGCAAAGAAAGCTGGAGACAGATAAGGTACCCCAATACACTCCCAAAGTAGCTCTTTGCTGCTGACCAACTTCTAATGTGTCCATGGTGTACTCATGTGGTTAACTGTGTGGCCCTGGGGCAGAAAAATGAAGCTTCTGGCATGCAATTAAAAGCTCGTCTTGCCCAATTGGGCAATTAATGAGTTTAACAAGAGTAGAAGCTGCCTAGTTAAGGCATAGTTTGCATCTGAGATCTACCTCGTGGGCGAATGAAACAGTGACCAGGGGAGCTGTCTGACAGCTCAGTCTGGAATTAAAAGAGATGCTTCCCATCCACCGTGGGACCCCCATGTGTGCTGATACAGGCACGCACACACAGCTGGGCTTGAGAACGCTTGCATGGGAACTAGACCTTGTTCTCTTTTCTGACCAAGTAGGAGGCTTCCTGACACCTGCACCTTGCAGTTCACTGTGCACTCTGTAGCTTCACGTGGTCCAGGGTGCCCGGCGATTCCTCAGAAAGTTATATACAAGGAAAGTGTTTCGAAACAGAATGAGCTATGATGCTTAAAAAAAAACACAAAAATTTCATTCCTGCATGAATATGACCGGGCACTTAGGGGCCTGTGAGTGGCCCCTGTCTCTGCTTGGATAATGAAAAGGTTTCTGAAGAAGTGTAAGGACACAGTCTCAGCATATTCTGATAATCAGGTTAGCGGTAAATACTTTATTTTTAGATGTGTGTTATGTGTGTGCATATATGTATGCATGTTCACATATGTGTAGGCACATGTGTGTGTGGGTACACGTGCACATGTGTGTGAAGATGTGTGGAGACCAGAGGTGTCTTCCTCAGTCATTACTTATTTATTGAGACAGGGTCTCTCGTTGAACTCAGAGCTCACTGACATGGCAGTTTTCCCCAGGGATACACCCATCTCTGCCTCCTGGGTGCTGGGAGAGCAGACATACACAACCACACCAGAATAGTTACCGAATGTATAGTTGAACAGCAACTGTTAGGAAAGTGTGTTAAGTATGGTGCCTATAGAATCAAATGAAGAGAAGAAAGAGGAGGGGGAGCTGAAGGAAGGAGGAAGGAAATGCGAAATACAAAGAATTGTCAATCACCTACCCACAGAAAGCTTACAATCATAGGGAGAGAGGGATAATAAATAAGGAAATAGATATGTGTTACATCGTCTCAGGTGCTGGGGTTACAAAGAAAATAATGAACATGAGGTGACCAAGAGGAAGGGTGGGGATGACAGAGACATTTAGGTTGAGATGAGAATGCAGAAAAATGCAAACATCTGGAAGCACCTCACTCCCAGCAGACAGAGCAAGTACAAAGGTCCTGGGGTGAGTACGAGTTGTTTTGTTTCCTCTGGGAAAGAAAGCTGGTGGCTGGAGTCCAAGGGGACGAAATGAAGGAAAGCATTGCTTCTCAGAATGTGGGCTTCGGCCAAGTGCAAGTCACAGATCAACACTCCCAATGGAGGACAGTTTTTCGTTTATATCAGTAAGTGTCTATTTCACCTTTCTTATGACAAGACAGAACCCATTTTATAGTTTCTCTTCTGATCCCCAGACCAACAGTGGGAGGCAGACATCATTTTTGCCATAGGGCTAAGGAAACTGGTATTCAGACATATTGAAAACCATGCCTGAAGTAGAGAAGTCAGACTTCAAGGCTCTCCCCCACCTCCTCTCTCCTTTATGTGTGTGTGTTTCTTCAGCTTTAAGAAAAGACTTTGTGTCACAGTGGAGAATGGGAACGATGGGTTTTGCCCTGCTCGTGTGTGTGTGTGTGTGTGTGTGTGTGTGTGTGTGTGTGTGTGTGTTTCATAAAGGACTTCTTGGTGCTCCTAAACCTGCATCAGCTGCCTGGCAGTGGACTCCGCACTTCCACCCTTGCTGTTGACGGAGCCTGTCCGTGAGGGAACCCAGCTCGGGTGACAAGGAGATGAAGTGCCTGGTGATGCAGTATTTTGTCACCAACTTCTCCCACCAGCTACCTCCACCGAAAGGACAAACGGGCCTGTGTAAGGTTATGACAGCTACAGACATGACTTTTTCAAGGTCTGGTGACTGTAATACAGATTTTGGAATAAAGACACAGCTTCTCAAGGTGGATCTTCACACCCAGATGATAAAAGTCCCTGGAGCATTTCCAAGTGACTGCCACAACCAGACACAACCAGAGGGGTGGCAGCCACCATGCTGGGCGCATACAGCCAGAGTGGTTCAGCCGTAGGTCCTTTCTGGCCACCATAAGCATGTGATTACATCCAGAAAACATGTCAGTTTATTCCCCAGATCAAGCACCCTTGGGTTTGGCTAGTCCATCGTTCCTCAGCTGGGGCACTGTTGACATTTTTTGAGCTGAATAATTCCTTGATGAAGAGAAATTGTTCATTCTAGGATGTTGGGGTCCACCTCCTATGCATACCAGTAGTACCCCAAAACCATGCTGTCATAGATAAAAATGTCCCTAGATATTGACAAAGTTCCCCTAGGGATCAAATACCTATCCTTCCAGTGACATATTCAAAAAGTCTGGTTTATTATAATGAAACTTATTCGTAGTTTAACTCCAAAAGAGTTAAAATATATTCAAATATACCATGGCAGTCTGGAAGCCAAACATAGCATCTATGGCTGTTCAAAACTCCCTTACAAAAGTGACAGCCCAGAAAATGACGTTCCAGTTCTGAAGAGGCTGAGGCAGGAGGACCATGAGCTCATGACTAGCCTGAGATTTGGGCTACCTAGTGAGTTCCAGGCCAGCCTGGGCTACATAAAGCCACCTTATAAGAAAGGAGGAGAGGGGGATAAAGAGAGGAGGAGCAAGGGGAGGAATAAGGGGAAAAAGAATAGGAGAAAGAAAAGGAGAGGAGGAGGAGATGAAGGAAAGGAAAAGAAAAGTAAAATGAAAGGAATGATGGTAACATTGGAAAACCAGAAAGTTTTAGTACTCTCCATGCTGTACTCTGAAGGATGTCTGTGCTATTCTGGTCTCCACCTTTAGCAAGGATAACATGTTAGCAGCCTAATAAGTAACTCCCAAACTCTCAGCGGACCAGTGAAGGATACATGGAAGTTTCACACTTATAAGGTCGAAAGCTGACCTTCTCCAGGTGCAAACCAGATGTTACCTTCTTCATATCATAGCTATGTGTTCTGCAGAAGGTGGAGAGGAGAGCTGAAAGTCAGGTGCATCACTCTGCTGGCATTCCAAAGTGGGGAATACAGTCTTCCTCAGGAAGAGGGAAAGAGCAGGATTGGTGACCATGACCATCCCTGTGCCATTGTCCTAGACGTGGATTTTCCGCTCCTTGGTAACCAAAATCTTACTACTGGTTCATTGTTCCAAGTGGTCTGAATTATAAGACAGCAATGTTTATTATGACCCAGCCTTCCCTTACCACATCTAGAATCAGAGTGGCAAAGATACCCCATTCCTACCTGTCAATTCTGATTTGAGGAGTCCGTTAATGCTGCCTGGGGACTCAGTGACTTTGGCTGGATGTCAGAACTATGTCTTCATTTATGTGCCCTGAATCATGGTGAGAAATGAAATATCGTTTGCCACATTTCAGGAATTTCTTCAAAACAAAACCTGTACCACGTTTAGGTGACTTCCACTCTCATTCCCATCTGGAAAATCCTAGAAGCCTAAGGGCTCCTGGCTTCTTAGCATTGTTGTTCCAACATCCTGTCCCCAGGAGATCGTATTCTCTTAACGACACAGCCATGCCTTATGAAACGAAAATCTGCTGAATTGAACCCTCTATCTAAACCCGTGGATTGGGTCCGTTTTCCTAAGATAGAGTCCAAATGTTCTATCGTCTAACTAAAATCCCTTTCCTCCATCTGTCTGCCTACTGTTTCCCCAAGGCTCTGGGTACATGTGTGTGCCTTCCCTTGGAAGCCACAGGACAGCCTCAGGTGTCATTCCTCAGGTAACAGCATCAACCTCCTTTGAGACAGCGTTTATCATTGGCTTGGAGCTAATCAAGCATGAAACTGCAGATCTAGCCATCTTCGCCAGCCATCAGAACCCAGCACCACCATGCCCAGAATGTTACGTAGCTCCTGGGATCAAACTCATGTCTTACTTTCTGACTGAGCCATCTCTCTAGCCAAAAGTCCTAAGAACAGTCACAGGAACTTACCTGTCTCTCCATAAATCTCCCACATGTGTGCATGCCCACATGCGTGTGCATATATACACCATCTATTATAAATGCATTGTGTATTGTACTTATAAAGGTGTTAGCATATGGTTACATAACCAGTGCATAGTATATATATATATATATATATGAATACCTAAATGGATCAGTGAACATATACATGCATCTGTAAGTGCATACATTTACACACACGGACCCCGTATTCTGCCATCTTCATACTACCATGGATGTACGAATACTACTACCATGGCTGTAAGGTGACTGTGAACTGAGGTGACACATAGAAACTGACACGCAAGACTGTAGTTAGTAATGCAGTGCCAGTCTTGAGAGGAGACCGATTGAGCCCCAAAGTCTAGACTTATTACACTGCATTCCTAGGCATCTGTGGCTTCCAGTTCCATGCTAACATTGATACTGTAAACATTCATTCTTCCTCGTAAATAAACAAATGAAATTGGCATCGCGGCTGCAGCAACTGTCTACTGCAATGCGATCGCTGAGGTGTTCTGATCTGGTCCTCTAAGGAGACATACAGGTTCGTATTTCCCCGAGGCTTTTGCAAATCATAAGCCCCATTTTCTGTAAGTTTGGCATCTCTCCCACACTTTTCCCATCTCTCTGTATATGAACCAGGGCTTCTCAACCCTGACACTGAGGGGCCAGATGAATCCATCCCTGTGTTGGGAGGGAAGGGCATCTTGTGTTCTGTAGGATACTGAGCAGTGTCCCTAGCCTCCAACCCCCAGATACCAGGAGCACCGCCCCCCTCCACCAAGTTGTGACTATCAAAAAATGTCTCCAGGCATTGGCGTTAGATACCCCATCTAAGAACACTAACATAGTGGTGTGACAGAAAAAATGTTTCTAATCTAATAAAACCGAGCTTAATGGTCCTAGAACAGGAAACATTTATACAATCAGAGACCATGGACCTGACTTTCCCAAGGTGCAGGGTATTGGGTGTCAGAGCACTGGGGTGTAGTCTTAGCCCCCCCTTCCCAGTGCCAAATGCACACATCTCTCACTTTCCTTTCTCTAGACTCAAATCTCTCCACTTTCATGATGATTATATCTCAAGAGGAGGGAAAGACAGTAAAAAGAGAGAAAAAGAGTCAAAAAAAAAAAGCACAGTTTCCAAATGGCATAGTCTTACGGTCTGTCCAACTAACACAATTATGCACCACAGCTTAAATTTAGACATCGGATTTCATCTCTTACTTAAATGTATCTGTGTGTCTTAATAGGAACGTTCAGCCTTGCTTTTATTAATGCAAAAAACATTAAGGCACCAGCCCTCGATCTGAAAGCCTTAAAGGGCTGTTTCCAGCAGAACCTGTCATAAAATGTGCTCTCAAGCGTGTCCCCTTTAAGAGACTCCAGAATTAAATGTTCCCGTATGTGAATTTTATTTTGTACAGCACATTTGCTTTATGGCTACAATTAAGTTAGATGTGCCGATAACAATGTCTGTTTTCCATTTTAAATCGCACATTTCAGACACTGTGCATTGTTTTATTATCTAATCCACATGCTTTTAATTGCAATTATGGTCCCTTATGAGTCCCCTGGGAGGGCATGATTGCAATTAAAAATGTAATTTAAATGTTAATTAATTACATTCATTTTCTAAACTGGGAAAATTTCATTTATTATTTTCATGTGTTGTGCATTTATCCTAAACGCATTACCTTCTAAATGTTTTTTTT
>PVHP010011645.1:0-44737 GCA_004024765.1 Zapus hudsonius
TTCACCTCAGCACACAGGCTGGTGGCTGCCACTGTCTCTCTGACAAGGACTTTTGAAGAAACAGCCGCAGCATCCACCCCAGCAGTTGACATGAGCCCAGGAGGGTGATCGGGTGAAGTGACCAGGTCTCTACTACACAAGGGGGCTGAGAACTGCCACCCAAGGAGATCCTGAGGGAGATGGAAACGAAAGGAGTGGGAAGGGAGTGTAAAAGGCCACACGCAATCTTAAATTTAATATTTCACTCCCATTAAAGATAAGCTGTTTATAAGCTTCGGTGTGGGCACATAATTCTATGTAAAAACTCTGTGGTTCCTCTTCCCAAATGTGCGTCATGATTATTATACCTTCTGCTCCCTGGGAGTCCTGGAGGCACAGAGAAAGCAAGACTCGAGGTACAGTAATAAAAATCGGGTTATTGTGAAATGCACCCTCAGTTCCAGAAGAAAAGGAAGACAGACTTGAAAAGTGTGAATTCACCCAGCTACAATTGCAGTTTTGAAAATTTTCTATTAATATCCTCAAAATTCCAGATGCCTGCCTTAATACCTTGGGGTTTTTTTGCACTCAATTATGGCTATACGTGCTTTTAAAATGAACTACGAACTCTTTTTAAACTAAATGCTTGATAAAATAATGACTATTAAACACATCTCAAAGGCGCAGGACTTTGCAGTCTCTTTGCGGCAGCTGAGGAGTGCCCCCTAGAGGCCGTCATGCGCAACTCCAGCAGACACAGCAAAGAGCAGAGAAGCGCCTGAGTTTCCAATGAGGCCCCATCAAAAGAAGGTAAGAGACCTTTGCTGAGAAAATGAGCTAGCAAACAAACAGAAGGAAGTCCTACTTTTATTATTTCTTGAACAGAAGGAAATGAAAACTTTTGCATGGATTGTTTCCCCTTTATTGGAGTACCATCACTCTCTGCCTACTGGTAGTGAAAATGTAATGTATTAGTAAAATCTGCTTTCATTCTTTCTTTCCTTCACATCCATGTTTGAATATATAGGAAAGTAATATTAAAATACATTTATCTGCTACATGAAAAAAAACACTTTATGTAGTATGAGCAATGATTTGTATCTGCTGTTGGTAACATAAAAACAAAATGTTAACAACCCTCTTTAAAAATGAAGTTCGATGAGTTCTAGTTTGGGATTTTGTACACGGATGACTAGCTTACATTTTATTGCTTAAAGGAATGATTTTTAAATATATTCATCACAAGAGGACATGAAAAACATTTTAATATAAAAATGTATATATAATAAGTATGCCAAAATATATTACCATACTGATAGCCTATGTTTTTACACGGAATAAAATAGAAAACAAGACAGGAGAGGCTGAAATTTTATACCATATTATCTAACCCCAAATTTTTAACTCCATGTAATAAATTCTACTTTAATTTCCATTTGTAATAAGAAAGAAAATCAAATTATATACCAAATCCTTAAAAAGTATTAAGAAGGTTTTATATTAATGTTAATATAATTTAAATATACTCGTATATTTATCTGTAAGTACTAAATTAAAACTAGAATTTCATAAATGCTTAGCAATGGACAAAATAGCATTTATCTAAACTAACAGCCTTTTACATGATCTTTGAATAAATGTAATTCATTGGAAACTGCATTTAGCATCATATAATGTTCATTTAGAATCAATTTCACATACATTCATGAGATATACATAAATGTATATAATTAGACTGATCAAGTATAGTTACAAATCTTTTTATAAACAATGTTTTTCACACTCAGAAAGAGACTAAGGTCATGGTTTGGTAATTTGTTTTTCTCAGAGTATTTACTATAGTAACATAAATGTATTCTGGTTTATTACTGTATAACAATATTATGAAATATACATTTTCCAGTAGGGAATGAGTGCTAGTGTACTTAAGAAAAACGGCTAGGTATGTAAATCATCCTAACTGCTTTGATAATTGACCTAAGAGTCATCTCTGTCTTTTCTTTCCATCTTCTTGTAAGGTATGTGTGATACACTTGTATATTGAAACGTCACTTGTAGAAATACGTGCTTTAAAAAAATTAGTGTACAGGCCCCACAAATGTACATTCGTCTCTAATTAGCCCTGGGATTAATGGACCTTATAGCATGCTGCCCAAAATGTATCTTTTAAATCAGAATTGTATGAAATAAAATATTTCAGCATCTAAATGATTCTTCAAATTTTAATTCAAAAAAGTAAAGGGAGGAAGAAATCAAAAGAAAGAAGAAAGGGAAGAAAGAAGGGAAGGAAGGAAGGAGGGAAGGAAGGAAGGAAGGAAGGAAGGAAGGAAGGAAGAAAGAAAGAAAGAAAGAAAGAAAGAAAGAAAGAAAGAAAGAAAGAAAGAAAGAAAGAAAGAAAGAAAGAAAGAAAGAAAGAAAGAAAAAGAAAGGATGCAAAATAAATTAATTAACATTTAGAAAATAAATTAATTAACATTTAGAAAATAAATAACATTTAGGTAAATAAGATTACCAAGTTCTCAAAAAACACCCTTGGTTCAGAAAGGAATTTTAATCCCTTTAGATAATAAATATGAATAAAAATATGTCTAAGCCTTAAATATTATATGAACTTGATTAGACAGTCCTGACTTACAGAAATGTACCAATGCACAATTACAACAGCTTTGAGTAAACTTTTAATCAAATTGAAAACACAATTTTAGGTTGCATTCCATTTTTCTTTAGAAGATATCATAAATTCGGTCACTTCCTTGTACCCTAGAAAATGCCAACATTTTTCAGAAAGGCGATTTCTTTCATACTATTCCTACCATGAAAAATGCTACCTTTTTTGGCTAATACAAAGAAACCACAATTAACAGTGAAACCATAAATACTTTCTGTGTTAACCACAAATGGCCTTTCCCATAGAGAAATGGCTTACATGTGTTCTAAATGTGTTTGGTTTCGTTTTGTATGGAAAGAGCTGAGGGTATGTTTTTATCTAAGAAAAGAACATGGCATGCGCATGCACAGTTTTCTAAAATGAGAAACACTCATTGAATTTAATGGGAGTTGTGTCTGGGCCGGAAATTCAGAATTAAGCTGCATGGGTGATGATTTTGGATTCTCTGGACAGGACTTCAGCATCTCTGCCAAACTTTCTTGGCCTCTGAGTGCAGCCTGCTAGGTGTTACTGAACTGTGGGCCCAGGGGTTCCACTTCAGCAATTCAACTGTGTTCACTGAGTGACTCGGTTGGGTTCAGTCTCTTGGTGGCCTCGTGTATGGCATTGGACAGCAAAATCTATGGCATGTACATATGTTGGTGTTAGAAGGTAGTTTTCTATTTGACTATATCAAGATACAGTTCATTTTTATAAATTCTATTCAGGGTGAGAATACAGAGGAGGAAGGAAGTGTATTTCAAAAAGTGGCCTTGCTCACATCCATGACCAAGTTTCCTTGCAAAGGGTCTAAAAGAAATTAATGCAATCGTGTTCTGTAGTTTTCAGTGTTCATATAGGACATAAAACGAGGGAAAAAAATTGAAAATCAGGATTGGTTAAAGTTATTCTCCACCCAACTGAATTTATATCTCCTAAACAGCATGTCTAAGGACAAGATTTCATCTATCCACAATATCTTTATAAATTTTTCTGTAATATTTCCCCCACTAAAGTCCTCTGTTTTAAATTAATCCTAACTAATCTATAGGATTGCTCCAGAGAATAAAAGGGCAAGCTTCTTATCATTCACAAGATTAAAACAATAAACTGCATATTTGCTCTTTCAATCATTCTGTTTACTTTAAGTTTACTAATTTTCAAAGGAGATTTATAACCATGTTAAAACACTGTAGAGTCTTTTTTAAAAGCCTGGGTATTCTTAGAACTAAAACCAAATGAAAGAAAAAATATAAAATCAGTTGAGAAAAATTAATAAAAACCCCATTGTTTAGCATCTCAAAAGGCTATTACTTCAGCTACCAATGTGACTTGAGAATTTGTGACAATTTTCATTATAGTTAGCAACATTGCTGACTGTGTGTGGCTTAAAATGAGGGTTCTGTTGTTTGATGCTCATGAGGAGGAGGGTTGGGGAGCATCAGTAGTTATGCTGGTGGGTCCCCTTCATGTAGAGGAAAAAAATAATAGAATTATCCATAGCCAGAGGTTTTCATTTAGTAGAATAACTATTTTCCTTTTCATGAAAGCTGTTCGTCTATTTACACTCAATGATCTTTTAAAAACTGAATCTTAATATCTAGAACTCAAAGAGATCTATTATAGAAGTAAACAGCTCTGTTTGTATCTAGGATAGCAACTATATATTTAAAATATTGCTGGCTACTAAAAGACAGATACATAGACATAGTAGGAGTCTAATTATCATTTAAAACTGCAAGTATGGGACACAAAAATAAATATTAACCTAATGAGAAAACCTGAAAATATTTTGGTTAATACTCCTAAGAGATTAATTGAAAAGGAATTACAAGGTAATTCAATAAAAGTCCTTAAAATAATTTCAGTATAGGATGGCATTAATACGACAGCTTTTCAATATAGTTTGTTTTATCACATTATGCCTCTCATTACTCTTTAAGTCAAAAAAGCTTTTTTAAAAAAATAATACCAGGGAGTAAGAAACGATTGAAAACAAAACTTTGTGTTAGACAGTTAAAAATCCTCACCCCAAGTAATTCACCTTGTATAGAAGAACAACTTTTTATCACATTACTATATTTCTACCTTCAATACATCCTAATTTGCAGCGCCGGCAGAAGAAAGCAACTATAAAAATCATTTTATTGTCACGTGAATGTGAAAACAGTAACGTTTGCAAACAACACGTCTATAAATGAAGTCTTAAAGATATGTTCTTTCATCTTCTGCATTTCCTGCATTACCCACGTTTGTTAACTATATTCTCCATTCTCAAAAGTCACTCAAGGGTTGCTGTTAATTCTCCAACCACCGAAGGTTCTCAGAAGGAACACGTTAGGTTCTCTGCCCATCCCTACCTGGTGTTTCTTCAAGTGAGGCTCAGAAACCACTTACTTGAGAATTCATGGCTGAATCTTGCCCTAAACTAAAGATCATAAATTCAGAGGTGGGCCTGGGAATATGGGCTTAACCATTCCTCCTGGTCTTGGGGAGTAGAGATGCCACACAATGGCTGCTGCAGGAGAGCAGCTCCTCCTAGCACAGAGGTGGCTGAGGACAGCAGGTAGGACGCGTGGTGCTGCAGACCCACTGTGGCTCCCTCAGCACCTGCTCTTGGGATGCTTTTCACTACCGAAAAGACGCTTTGGACTTCTTGATAAGTGCTTTTCTACTGAAATAGGGGTGCCAGAGTCCTCACAGGTTATATACGATATCTTATATAAAATTTCCCTTTTACATTTCCATGTATGCTTATGTATTTTATCTATGAATTTCATTTAAGATCACTATAGTAGGCATCACAATATATATATGTATGTATATAAATATTATCAAAAGTGAAGTAAGTCTAACATGAAATTCCCATAGTACTAACCAGAATGATGTGACATGAAATGAAATTCCCATAGCCCTAACCAGAGTGATATAATGTGAAATTCACATAGCACTAACCAGAGTGATAGAACATGAAATTCCCATAGCATTAACCAGGATAATAGAACAAAATATTCACTTAATAAAGTATAATAATGGATTTAGTAATCGAATTTCACCAATGACCTTCTGACTGTGCTATAAACTTCCATTTACTCACAAATTTTACACATAGCTTTCAGGTGCGTGCAGTGGTAACATGTAGCTAAATAAATACCATGTCCACATGACCATAGGTGACTAAATGCTTTATGATTCACCAGCTAAATAGACAATGAACATTCCTACCAACTAAATGGTCACAAGTCTATAAAAGACAAAAAAGTCTGCTCACATTAATGTAGCTATGTGATCTAAACTCCACAGCTAAAAAAAAAAAAGCAAATAAAAACCATCCTTTTAAAAAGGAGGTGAGATTTATACCACAAGCAGGCACATTCTTGATTTTTTTTCACATGAAGGTTAAAGCTAGAGAAATTAAAATGATTTCAATGTTATTTAAAAGCAATAATTACATTAGACTTCCAGGGCCCTTTCCTTCTTTTGGATTCTAAATCATAGGGACTCTCTTGCAGATCCACTTTTTCATATAAATGATTTATGTCATAAGGTCCCAAAGAATCATCCTACAGTAGCTTCCACTTGTGATGAAGCGATGGCACCTGATACAGCCTTTATGCTTGCGATTTTGGGTAGAGGAAGATTAACTACTATTCATTCTCCCAGCAAATGAAGAGGTTAAACTGGCATTGAGTGATGATGGATGTTCCAGCAGGCTGTTTACAACATGCTATACGAGGACCATCGCTGTAGGGGGCCTAGTCCTCACTGAGCCAGGCCTCCACTCAGCCTTCCCTGCCCTCATTACTGAGAGGTAATGTTTGCACTAGCTATAGAGTTATAGAAAAGAGAGTAAAATAAGTAAACACCTGTAATTTAAAATTTATTAAGTAGGAAATGGCTTCTTAGACTAAGCTACATTGTAAATTTTATTTTAAAAAATCAGAACATACTCCTAAATCTTGTTTTGTCCTTTCTTCAAGAAAAGTGACACCCACATTGCTTAACTCAGCATGAACAGTTATTAGAAGTTATAATATGATCAGTTGTAAGAAGTGTAATTTTTTTCATTTTTTATTGTTGATATCTTTATTATCTTTAATTAGGTACATCTTATGATGGTACAGCCATTTCCCTCCTCCCTATCCCAACCCACTGGGAGCCGTCCTCGATAGGCATGCTGGATCAATCCATGGGGTATGGGGTTATAAATAGCAAAGTAGTCAGCCAGGTTCCCCTCCTTTGTGTGCTGTTGCTGAGGGGGGGCAATGTCTCTGGATATTCTCCCCCACCATGGCTCTTACAGTCGCTCCACCCCCTCTTCTGCTCAGTTCTCTGAGACATGGTGGGGGAGTATTAAGTCTGTTTTATTGTTGAGATCTTAAGTGTCTCTGGACTTCTGCTTTGGGTTGTGATGGATATCGTTGGTGTCTATCTCATTGACCTATCCTGGTTTAATTGACTCGCTGTGGTGATAGGTCTCTTATTTATCAAGCCACCCTCTCAAAGGTTTCATTTGGGACCTACATGACTGGCCCATCTCTTGCTGGGATGTCAGCCATCATCCTGTGGCTTATCGATGGAGTTGGATTGGAAAAAAAATTTTAAGTAGTTAAGTAGCTTTTGTAAAACTTAGAGGTCTTTAAAATAATTTTTAATGTCATGGAAGTGTTCTTAAAAATCATTGTTAAGAATTTTGATCTCCTAAGCCCTAACCAATTTCCTTTATGCTTTGGTCCAACCATCTTTCTCTTATCTACAAGCCTAGTGGGAAACAAAGACTATAGCATGGCATAAGACATAGGCCCAGGAAAGAGGGACCTTTGTGGCCATAATAATGTCTATGTGTGAAACTACTCTCCCAAGAGGATGATGAAGAAGCCCAGACACACCTCCCCTCTGCAAAGGAGTGACTGCCGTGCCAGACATGAAGACCTCAGAATCCTTCAGCTCTGGGCTTGCAGGTGTTACACTTGGTTCTCAGTATATTTTATTGTCAGATATTTTTGGTTATTTCTGGCTTCTGTTTTGTTAAAGCACTGCTGTAAAAGAGAGTGACGACACAGAAAGGATGCAGACTGTGGTACTCTTAAGAGTAACATATTCCTTGTCAGAATGGTAAAAAGAATGGGACCATGTGGGAAGAATATAAGCCTCAGTGAGTCCCATATTCGTTCAGTTCACAGGTTCATCTGCTTCAGCCTAGCTTTTCCCATCCCTTCCTTTTTTTTCTCTCATATATATATATATATATATATATATATATATATATATATATATATATATATCCATGTAAGTTTCTGCCAATGAATGAGAAAACAAGAATGAGAGGTGCTCATAACCATCCGCCCCATTCTACCCTGACCTGAGGTCATGCTGATCCGGGATGCACACTGCCTTAATCAGGACCCAAGCACGGAAGATGGTTCATCCAAAATAAGCATCTTGGCATGGTCTCAGGTTTTAATGTTCTTACTGCAGGATCCTGATGCAGAGCAAGAGTGTGCTTGGAGGGCTTGATCCAAGTTAAACTGTATTTATCAGTGTGAGCTATGTCACAGAGACATCCTCAGTCCTCAGTATCCTGCACATTGGGAGAAAAAATTGTGGAACTTCCATGTCCAGAATGAACAAAATCAAGTTAGTTTTATTTTCTGCTCTAAATCGTTAAGTCCTGCTCCCTTCAATTTTACCTCATCACTATCTTCTTCATATTTAGTGAGACTTTGACACCCTTCATACATCAGCTTAAATCCCTTCCATAGGGCAGTATCCCTATCATGAACCATCAAGTGGGCCCCTTGTCATAAACCTGTACTTTCTCTTTTTTTATAACACATGCTATACCTCCTTTATTCAAAGTTTATCATTACTAATCAAATGTAAATTTCATAAGAAAAGAGAACATGTGTGTGTGTGTCTATGTGGGTGTTCACTATATTTCTAATGGCAATTTGTTACATATGGTAGGTATTTAGTAAAATATCAGTTGAACAAGTTAATAAAAAATAGTAATTAAATTTAACACCAGTTGATAGAAAATATTTTCTGCCAACGTCTCAGGAACAAGTTCCTCAAAAAATGCACAATAAGGCCGTGGATGATGTAGATTCACCACATATTGCTCTAAAGACCAAAATTTGTAACATCAAGCACAACCAAGGTCCATCTCACACCAAATTTCTCTATACACTCACATTGTTCTCTGTTCTTGACACGTACCATGACTCCCTTTACCACTGCGCATGTTTGAAGTGGCTACTTCATTTTCATTTTTTTTCTTTAAGTCAATAAATTCACAACTTTATTAACATAAAATAAGAATGTTGTTTTAGAGTATTAATCAATCCCCAACAATAAAATAAAATTTAGGGGCTGGAGAGATGGCTCAGTGGTTAAGGCACTTGCCTCTAGTGTCTAAGGCCCTGGGTCAATTCCCCAGTATCCACATAAGCCAGACCCACAAAGTGGTGGCCCTTTTGTGCTCTCTCTCTCTCTCTCTCTCGCTCTCTCTCTCTCTCTGTATCTCTGCTTGAAAATGAATACATAAATAAATAAAGAACACCTCCATGAAACAAAATAATAAAATAAAATAAAATTTAGCCTCAGGATAACTTGCTTGATTGACCTTCCATACTGAATTAGTCTAATTTTTAATGCCACAACAAAATACCCGAGTTTGTGTGCTTTGTTTTAAAGAAGGGAGGTTTCCTCGGTTCATAGTTTTGGAGCATAATGCAGATTCTCACAAATGTTATCAACATCTCCAGCTTATGTCTGTCATTCATAGCCTTGTTCCAAGTTCAATTTTGCATTCATTTCTATATCTCCACCAGATTGTTTGGTCTGTGAACTTTAGTAGTGTCTTCTTATGCTCAGTGTAGAGCCCTAATAACTAGTACAATGTAGACATCTGATAAATCTAGCAACATTGTACTATGAATGAACAAGCTTACTATAGCTAAAATCACCCAACTAAAAGTACCAACTTTTATTGCTATGCATTGTAATTTGTCTTTGAAATGATAAATTATTCTGTTCTTTGGATACCTCCATCATATGATAAAACAAACTTAAAAATGTGCTGCCTGCTTTATACTTTCCTCTCTTTATAAATCAGTATTTCTCACAGATATACACTAGACTTACCAATTCCTGGCCTTCTCTAAGAATTTGCCTAACATTGTATCTATGGCTTTGGCATTAAAAACCTTGAATTATCGTCTACCATATTCAGTGGCCCTTAATATGTGTTCGTAGCAGATACAAGCCAAATTACTCGCCTTTAAAAATGGATTCAAAGAGAATTTGAGAGCTGGGTCAGGCTAATGCATGCAAAGTTATCTAAATTGCCCATGTGCTATTGGAGGCAGACTCTCTCTCGATTTCATTCAGAGCAGAAGCTTTGTCTCACTGTTACCCTTCTTAGGCTGGATGACTGGAATTGCTATTCTGATTTCTTGCCTCAAAATGGCAATGCCTGACATCACCTCTCATCAGAAATATCTAAAATTGATTTCTTAAAATGGAATGAAAGTGACTTTATGGATTTCACGATGGCAGGCTAGACACTGATGTAGACTCAGAACAAATAGATAAAAATTTACTTTGCTTAATCTCAGGGGTGCTCTGGGTGTAAGCCACTTGACTGTAGGAGCCTGCCTGATACATTCTTCCACTTTAACCCTTGAAAACCTTTGTCTTCCGGTAGATACACCCAGTCAGTCAATCTAACAGCTTTTTTTTTTTTCTGCTGATCTAGCCCAAGCTTATTCAGAACTGCTGACATATCAGAGGCAGGTTTGTTTACAGACCTATGTCAGAGGCACAATGCGTACTCTGACTTCCAAATTGGGTTTTAGATCTGTTGGCTCCCTAGCTTGCAATTGAAGCCTTTGAACAAAAGTATTTTCTGGGTAGTGTGGATACAGTGTTTGCAAGCTTTAAGTTGTTTAAGCTGAGTTGCCCCACAAGGCAATTACTGGTACCCTTTTACTACCTTTCTGCTCATCTCATGTGGTAGTCATTTTGCTTGAGGCATTGCCTAATTTAGGAGGTTCAGGGATTCTGTTAGAATTACCCCAATCTTCCTAGGTTTGGGGAATGGAAGTCTATGCAAACCACAAAGCCCACTGCATAAACTAAAACGCACACACACACACACACACACACACACACACACACACACACACACAAAACCAGAAAGCAAAAGAACTGTATATCTAGCCCAATGAGTCTCTAGCAAAGAAAGCTGATGTTTCTAAAGCGTAGAGCCTTTCCTTTCTCATTGATACAGTGCGATAAGTGTTTTGAACAACAAACAGCAAATAAACAGAAAGCACCCTACATTTACATTCACAGTTGAGAGGCATGATCAATGCTCCTGCTAACATGCAAACTTCAAGATCTCATGGTGCTCGAAAAATGTCCTCAAAGTATGATGGCAAAAGTCATCCCCTGGAATAGCACAAGCCAGGTGGACCTGGGAGTGGCAGGCAAAGAGGTAGAGACAAGGCTACAAAGGAAGCCTTAGCAACAGGTCGGTATCCACTGTTTCCTTGATCTTAAATTCCATCAAGATCAAACATTGGTAAAAGTTACAAGTCCTGTGGAAGAAGGGAAGACTTTAGCTACTTGCCAAGGAGGCTTCTGGGTAGAAGAGGATCTTATTAATGTCCAAGGCACACTTACATTCAGGAATCAGCACAGGTCATTCCTTAGATCATTTTCTTAATATTGGTTTTTTGTTTGTTTTTTTAGTAAACACTTATTTTGGAATGCAAACTGTAGACAGACTTTTTAAACAAGTTTTAAGAAATGAGACCCTTTTCTTATCTATTTCAGAACCACTCAGTGTGTTTCATTAGATATATACTGACACAAAAAGCCAAGCTTTTAACCCAATTTTTTAAAGATTAGTGATGAAAATTACATGAAATTGTAAACACCCTACATTGTTTCTTTCTTTACAAAATGAGTAAGTCATTCTCACATTCTCAGTGCTAATGATGTCATTCAAAATAATGTGTTGAATAAAAAAACTTGTGACCTTTTTAAAAATGCCTTTGCTTCCAAATATGTAGTTGCTACCAATATGAGTTCAGAAAACATGGAGTTAAAGAAGTTGGAATTTTTTTCCTCTTAAATCTGAACAATTGGAATCAGCAGTTTGCATTATTTTAAAAATGAATGCTTCGAATCAGCAATTTTCTTGTTGTTGTTGTTGTTTTTAAGATCTTGAGGGTTTTTTTTTTATTTAAAGTGGAAAACTACATTAAGTGCAAGGCAGTGAACAAAGAAGCAGCCATAAAGCCTAAGTATTCCTAGAGTTATAAAATATGTCCATTGTGCCAATTCCACTGCCAACAATGAAGTTTTAAGCATTAATATGCCTTCATTGCAGTTTTAATGCCTTAATATTGACTCTATAGCTCTTTTGGGTAATTTTCCTTTCTCTGGTACTTGAAAGGTGATGATGTCAGCGTTCTTCACACTGATTCATATGCAGGTTGATGAAGCTGAGTTATTTATTGAGTTTCATTATATTTTCTATAAACATTAGTTCTCAATAAACAGAGACATTTAGCCGAGGGTTTATTTATTAAATAGGTACTGTACAGATGGTTTTGCCACACATGATGTGCTGCTGAGGATATTACTCAGGAATAATCAGCTGTGTTATAGCTTGGCTAAATTAATAAGATGATAATGATGAAATTGATGCTTTTGAGCTAGGCTTGGTAAATGGTTTTTGCATAAACAAACTGATAAATTTGAGAAGCAATTACTTGCTTGTCAAAGATAAAAACACAACAGGGCCCATTTATAGTTAGGTCCTATTTATTTTTAAAGATTGTACCAGATTTTATGTTTAATACGCTGCAATTAAAAAATAATACTCAAATGAAGAAGAATAAAAAACTAACTTTTTGAATTCTCCTTCAAATCTAAAGAAGCAATATTGCTTGATTAGATCTCAAACAAACTTTTTGCCATATTTGGAAAGAAAATATATCAAAAAATACATCAAAGTTTTAACCATATAGGCAAGTAGCAGAAACAGATGATTGACAACTCTATTCTATTTTTCACTCCTTGCTACACACACACACACACACACACACACACACACACACACACACACAAAATAAAAGACCTAAAATAACTTTTTATCTAGTTCCCAAATAACAAATGAATTAAATGACCTAACTTACAGTATTCTCTAAAAGGTATAGAACATATCCATTTTCTTCAATGAAAGACTGCTCAAATTTTATTTGGAATTAGAATATGAAAAATGCATGCCTATTAATAAAATCACTGATATATTTCCAATGTATGATGCTGGGTTTGGGTACTGTAAAAGCCCGAACTGTCTCTAAAGAGCAAGGAACTATTCACTTCTCTGTCCAGCTTCTGCGGATTTTTTTTTTAAATCCCTGAGGGGCCACCTTTCAGAACTCCACATGGCTATCTGTGTCCCACGGGTATCCATGGGAGCGCCACATCAAATATATTGCCTACTTCTGTTTGTGTGGATGGTGTCTCCTTTTGAATCATATAAGAACCTGTAGACAGCCTCAATATTCTGCAGTAGCTTATCAAAGGCTATTTCATACTTTTCTTAAAGAGTCTATGATTACCTATGATTTACCACTTGAATATTTCACTAATATTTACAATGAACTGTCATACAGAAAATGAATAACACATATGAATATTAAGTACAATTTTAAACACTGGTGTATAAAATTTTTGGAATGGTAATACATTTATTTATTTAAAAGAACATTAACAGAGGTGAAAAGCACCACATTTCAGAGATATACCATGAAGCCATTACCAGTGAGATGAAATCAAATAGTCTCTTTCATCAAAACAGTTTCCTTCTTTGTCTTTTGAAAGAAGACTTTGATTCCCTTCATTTAAAAATGTGCTATCTGAAAATAACTTAGTGCTGTGATCATACAAGCTATAGTGTTAGAGATGCTTTGTATCTTATTGTTTGTGTGATATAAGTTAATGCAAAATGCAGACTATGTGCATCGCAGAAACCCTATGCTTGTAGGAAGCTAAAAAGATCATCTCACAAAATGCCAGCAAGTACAAAAACATAACAATAACAAATAAATAAGAATGAGCAGAATTATTTTTAAAACACAGATTTTATCACACACACAAAAATCTGTAATACACGGGTCTGATGTTAGAATGCCTAATGATTTGTTATAAAAGTTCAGTTGTGATTTTCTCCTCCTGTTTAATTGGAAACAACTGCTACCCAGGACTAATTACAACTCCATCAAAAAGAAAGACGAGCGCAAATATGTCTTAAGGGAACATGAAAACTTTGAAGGTGAGGCCCCATAAACTAAATTAAGGGGTGAAATTTAAAGCCGTTCCATCAGCTTTGCATTCTTAAGAATGTGGTAGTGTATCAAGGAAATAAACCCAAGTAGTTTTCTAGAGATAATACAAGAAGCATGAAAGCATAACATATTGTGATGCCCTAGGTAGTGAGTCCTACATCGACCACTTACAAATTGATTATTGTTAATAGAAATCTATGTTGGACCCGCAGCATTATACACTTTACTGAAAAATGATTTTTTAAGCTCTTAGCAGAAACCGGCTGCTGGAAACCAACTTGAATTCCCTATCAGCACCTATGCACATGGACTCTATCTTGGTAATAATCTTACCTGAAAATGTACCATTTAATTCATACTTTAAAATCTCAAGACACTATAAATTACCACTAAATTTAAAGAATGAAGGAGTATGGCATTTTGCCTTTTTTTTTGTAAGAAACTGCAATATCTGCATTGATTTACATTGGTTCCTAATTTATTTGGTCACATGCTACAAACCTGGGACTCTGCAGTGATATTTCCAGAGTTACACTGCACTTCTGGACAACTAACACAGGGATTATTCTTTTCTAGTGTGAAAAGGATTTTTAAAGATTTGCTGTTTATTTGGTAGCCCAGAAGTTAAAGTTATGATGTAATGTTAAATTAAGGCAATGTATCTTGGCAAATTATAATATTAAGATGGCTACATCTGTGAACTTGTTTGTGATCAGTATCCAGATGAAACTTTTTGTTTTCCTCAAAATAGACACTCTAGGAAAAACTCTAGTCAAAAGAGAAGTAGAGAAAGTATTTTCCTAGTCAAAACCCATAATTTTAGAATTTTAAATTTTTATGTTGTGCATTTATGCTGTGTATTTATCAAATTTATCAAATTTTTGTCAACAAATACTACTTTATATTCACCATTTGCTGCATTAAATAGTCTTATTTTAAAAAGTAATGTCTCCAATTAAATAACCAAAGTAAGAATCATATTATGGTCTTTCTTTAGGCATGTTTTTACAGCTATTTTGAGTTTCTAATTTTAAAATAATTCCTTTAAAAATTTTAAGGATAATTATGCTTTGAATAATAGCTCATAAATATTTACTCAGTTCATATACATACATATACAATAGATCTAATGTGTTTATTTGTAATATCAAAACATAGCAATATAGTTATGGTTTTTTCATATTTATTACACCTCTTTTTAAAATAATTTTGTTGAATAAGATGATCAAAATCACATTACTTAAACTACTGCACATGAAATGAAAAACAATGGAATTTAATTTTAACAGAGTGCACAGAAAGCATTCTGAAAGCAGGCTCATCGGTTAGAAAGCTGAATTATGCCTATTACAAAGCAACTGTATAAGAGAGCTCACATGTATAGGAACACTAAGCAGTCATTCAATGTGAAGGTGGAGGAATTTCAAAGGCACAAGTAGAACAGATTCAAAGGCTTTGTCACTTAGACTGTTTCCTTCATATTTGCCCTTCACCTCTTGCCTAGATCTTGCTATAATATGTCTCTAACAGGCTGAGAATGCACTCATTCATTCCTTCACTTTTTATTCATTTACTAAGAACGTAATTTGTGTGCTGCTAGGATGCTAAAATGAGTCGTGCAAACAACTGTCTTCCCAGTGCTCAGGAGAGTGGGGAAATAGCAGAAAATCAAGGGCATGTCCAGCACAACTAAATACGTCATGAAAAAATACCTATTAAAAGACAGAAGTTGAAATAATATACTTAATTTTATCATGTATCTAAAAACTAAGGTACCATAAACCCGGAGAGAAACGAAGAAGAAATCTCGAAAACATGAAGGCTAAGTTTGAACTGACAGAATGGTGGGAAGTTCACGGAGATGACCTTTCACCACAGCACGTGAGAATTGGAATAGGAAAGAGAAAGTGAGCCAAAGCCTTGTCCTAAAACCCCAAGAAATGGGAGACTGACAACAGAAATGAGAAAAATGGTAGAGACAGATAACTAGAATTTTTATTGTTGAAAATGTCTAGAGTGTACATCTTCTAAAAGTACTGTTCTTGTAGCAATAGATAATATATTCTGCTTCTATTCCTAAAAACTTAATTGTTTTCATCTAAAGCAACAATGACTTTTCTCCTTCCCCATTCATTCCTCTGGTTCTCTTCTGAGACTCCCTACAAAGCTTCCAATTGGTGTGAGTTGTCAGGATGTTTGGGGAGGTAGACTGTCTTCTAATAACCAGACTGATAGGAACCACCTCAATTCACAAAGACCATCAAACAGACGTCAGTTATGAAGGCCTTGCATGTACTACCTGCCTGGACTCAAACCAAGGCCTGTCCTTTGGGATTGCTTTCAGGCTTCTCCTGGCAAACCCAGGACTGGGACAGTAAGTACCCCTAAGTAACCCGGCTCTTTTATTTCCCATGTTACCTCCATATGTGAACTTTGTAAAGTCAGCCTTTCTTAACCTAGTGTTTTCAATACCCATTCAAGTGGAATGCAGATTAAGATTTATGCACAAGTTTTTAAAATATGGAAACTAAAAATACATATTCATGTCCCACCATAAGATGAGGAGGTAATGAAGGCCTGCTGTATGTTAAATTCCAAGAAGCAAAATAAACAGTATCAACCTCAAGGATGCATGAATTCCATGTAAAAAAATTATAACCATCTGCATATTGTAGTTCTCTAAAATAACCTTTAAAGTAACTTTAAAGTACTTAAGTAGAAGTAGATTCTCAGATTCCTTTATGTATTTCAGACTTTAAAGCTAATTTGTTTCTTTCTGATATGTAAACCCAATTTATAAAAATCTTAGAAGAAAAAAATTAGAACAAATGACAGCATTTTAAAAAATTAAGAAGGGCTGGAGAGATGGTTCAGTAGTTAAAAGCACTTGCTTGCAGAGCCTGATGTCCTGAGTTTGATTCTCAGTGCTCACATAAAGCCAGATACACAAAGTGGCACATGCATCTAGAATTCATTTGCAGTGGCCAGAGGCCCTGGTATATCCATACTCTTTTCTATCTATCTATCTATCTATCCCTCCCTCTCAAATAAATAAATAAAATTATTTTTTTAATTAAGAAAGTTCCATAAAAGTAGAAATTCTCATAGTAAAAAATTAAGAAAATGTTGTCTTTAATTGCAGTGGTATGAAATACAGTTGGAGTAGTTAACGATTTGGTGAGGTGCTTCCAGGATATTAATATATATAGCTATACACAAAGACAGCAGGCAGCAATGACAATTAGACATTAGTAAAAGGTGTCTAAACAAAAACTGGGTGAGCGCTAAGTTCAGTAAGAGACCTTGTGTCAAAGAATAAAGTGGAGAAAGATTGAGGAAGACACCAGAATTGACATCCAATGATCTACACACACACACACACACAAGTACACATGCCCCCCCCACACACACATGAAAAAACTGGGGGCAAAGGGTGTGTGCGTGTGTGAGTTAGAGATGCTGCTGGTTGAAAGAGCATGAGGAGGGAAATTTTAAAGTTACAAATAACGTTTGCAAATTTATTAACAGAGGAAGCAAAGAGGAAAGAATTATGAGGTTGACCCTGAGAGATGCCTAAAAGATAATGAGCTGGTGAAATGTCCATAACTGGTGCAGGAACAAGAGGAAGATGCACACAGTGGGGACCTGACGAGGTCAAAGTGCTCCAGAGACAGTTGTATTTACACAAGGTTGTATTTCTACCTACTTTGAGTTGTTTGTTTTGAAAATGCAATTATCAAATGTAGGAGACAGATGAAACCGAAGGAGACTGCAGAGCTTGAAGAGAATTCCTCAGAACACAAGCTTACCATCACGAGCAGATTGTCTAACCATTGAGAATATTGTACATCCTTATAACAAGCCCAAAATGAAGTAAAAGTGAAATGTGTTACAAACACACAGAGAGAAAAAAAAACCTTTAAATATAAAGCTACTTATTCTTCATACTATGTCTCTCTAACTCTACTCTCCTGGAATTTTCTGAATTCTGAGTCACCAAATTGGAAGCCTGGTAACTATCACTGTCAGATATCATTACAAAGTAATTACTCTTAAACAAGAATGATTTTGTCTCCCAAGGAATAAGATCTACAGATAGGATTGACACAGCTGACAAGTGCTTTGGGCATCTAGCGATAGGGGCCGGGTATATTATCAAACAGCCTGCAAGTATGAGGACATCTACACAGGAAGATCATGAGGACCACGGTGTCAATAGTTCTGAGGTTGAGAAACTCTCCCATGAAGTTATTTCACCAAATGCTAATTTTCATCTAAGTGACCTGGCCATGAAAGTACATCTGTGAGTTAAGCTAATACTTCATTCACCTGACTTTTATTTGGATGTTTAAGAGAGATGTTTAAGGAACAAAGAAGATTATAAAATTTCCTAGGGCAATTTAAGTACATACTTTTAAATATACATTTAAATTTTCAGATATTTAAAATGCCCAACATTTTTCTGGGATAAGCCTGTTTTCTTAAATTTCATTAGCTATTTATTCTTCTCCTTTACAAGTTATTGAAATGCTCAGATGACTTAGCACATGTAGAATTTTACTTTACTTTGGCAGACTTCATTGCTAAGTTTCCTATTTAATATCTTATGACCACTTCTTGAATTTCTGGAATGTTCTGTTTTGTTGTTTATGTACACTGTCTCCATGAACACTAACCATGCTCTTATGCAGATTTTATTTTGGTGGCATTGCTGTCATTGTGTAAGTGGGCCTTCAACTAAGACCTTCCAGAAGAAAGCACTTGTAAGACATCACCCCACCCTCAGACAGTTCTGTGATAACAGGTGATACCACATAGCACTTCTCAGGAGTGCCCACCATGGTGGGAAAAAGTAAATGCTAATGACTAGAAGCAGATCTTGAACCCAAGTTGTCTGACTCTTGAGTGTCTTGGGGAAAGGATATAGCTCAGTGGTATACATGAGGCCCTAGGTTCAATCCCAAGCACTGCAAAATACACAAGCAGAAGAAAAATAAAACATTGTTACACATGACTGTGTATCTATCTCATGTGACATCAGGAAAATGAAAATGCTTTGTTTCTGAAGTTAAAAGTAACACTGAGCCAATAGGCTCTATCAATGTGTAAAATTTTGATTATCTCTCTTTTTCTTGGCAGAGACTTAACCTAATCATCCAGATGGGGCTAAAAGATTCTGTCTTAGGCCACCCTTCATCTCTTCATTGCACTAAACCCAAGAGTTTAAAGGGTTTTAGTCAGGTTGCTGGATTAAAATATTAAACATAAAAAAGATGTCATTCACATGGATTTTGTTGGACAGTCACAGAAGTATTTGGGTGTGACAGAGAATTCTGCTAACATACCTTGGCATATGCTTCCTCTACTAATGAGGAATTCCCCTGGCTTCTGTTTCCCAGTCTGCCTATCCCTCTCCCCCCAGCCAATCTCCCCTTGGTGTCTCAGCAAATGATTCAGTGACAGAGCCATGAGCGAGAACTAGAGGTGACCAGACCACGGGGAGCCATACATGGAGAAGAGGAAAGTTTGGTTTTAGGTGGTAAGAAGTCATAAAGAACATGTACGGTAGAACCAGCAAAGAGACTTCAGAGTTTGTTGTGTTCAGCAAGCCCACCTTCAGCTGAGATAATAAACCGCAGGCGAGACTCTAATATTAAATTATAACCATGGCAAATCGATAAAAATGATGAAAGTCTCTCCTGCCCATTTGCTATCTGCAGATTGTCTTTTAATCCTAGCCATAAAATGACATTCTCTGTTTTTTTTCCTTTGGTGGTGGATTCATCTTTCTCAGTCCTTAAAGCTTCTGCTGACCAGCACGGTCTGCGTATTTCTTCCTAGTGGTAAATATGTGAGTTCCAGGACTACCTGGACTTACCATGAAATAGGAAGGGAAGCACTAGATGGCAGACTGAACCCCTCTGGCCTCCACATTCTCGTCTTTCATATGTTGGTGGTAGTAATACCTGCCTCACAGATTTTGGGTGTGTGCTCACTGTCTGCATCCAGGGATATTTCCTTAGCCCTGCAGTGTGGACTGTAGAGGCTTTATCTTACTCACACCTAATAACAAGCCAGCATATCTCCCTGTTTGCAAATGAGAAAATTCATCTACATTGAGAGCTGAAGTGACTTCCCCAGGGCCCCTTATAGATGAGATTCAGGAGAGGCCATGACCGCTGAGTCTCTCCTGTCTAGACCACTGTGGGGTTTCCTTCTTTAAGGTGCGCAGGCAACCCTCCAGAGCATGCAGTCGGTTAGCAGCCTGTGCTCCTGGGCACAGGGGTGTCATGCCGGCCACCTGCAGGCCTCCAACTCTTCTGCTTCCTTCCCTTGGTTTCTGCAAAAATGATTCTTCAACATCTTCCACTTATTTGCCAGAGTGCTTTCCACAAACCTTAGACTTGAACTTTAGACTTTTATGGCCTAATTTCCCGTCTCATCATACATCCATCATTGCATATGAATTTATGCATCATTCCATTTAAAAAGACTCAAAACAAGAGTAGTTAAAGTTCATTATAGGTAAACTTATGATTTTTTAAAAAGCTTGCCAACCTTGTGCTATCCACACCAAAGAAAATTAAGACATTTTAAAATAGTTCATGGCTTCCAAAAAAATATTGTTGAAGCTAGGGAGATGGTTATGCTTCCATGTAGCCCCAGTACTGAGCAGGGGTGTGCGGTAGGAGAATCAAGAATTACTGGGGCTCCCTGGTCAGCAGGACTCACCAAACAGTGGCAAGCTCCAGGATCAGTGAGAGAATTCTGTGTCAAGGAACTAAGAGGCTGGACAGTGTCCTCCTCTGGCCTCTGAGTACCTGTGCATGGCCCACATGCATCTGCACACATACACACCAAAAAAGTCCTTCTCCAACCATTTGTGTTCCCTTTGAGAATCTGTGCTGACATATAACAACACAGCGCAAACATCCCATTCTGTGGAAAATGTACTGCAAAGAAACAAGACCTGGAACTTCCCATAGCTTTGGGAGATTGCTAGGTGCTTATTGACAATGAGGAGAGAAATAACAACACTTCAGTATTCTGTGGCCCTTTTCTGCTAATGAGGACGATTTAAGAGTGTGCACACCCTTGCATGTGTGTATATGTCTTTGCATGTGGGTAATATGTGCTTGCTTTTTATAAAACCACTAAATAAAGCAAGGAAGCATCTAATCCAGGAAGCTCAAATGTCAGTCTTGATTTTTTACAAGCAACAATGTATATCACAAGAAATTGTCATTCATTGTGACACTTCACATGTACTTCACTGTTTTAATAGAAAAATCTAAAGTTTCATTATGTTAATGTTGAGCAATGAAAATAAAACATCATAAAAAATAAGTACTTTTTGTTGATTGGCTCTAGCAATTTTCTGTCAGATTCCAGCACAATAAAAGCACAGTGAATAGCTGTAGAACAATTGCTAGGAATCCAGCCACCAAGGAGGCTTTACTGGATCCCTGGAGATCCAGTGTTGACAAGTGTCAGCCCAGGTACTATAAAAACTATGTAGTAAATTATTCCAGAGAGGACGATATGAAGCCATTCTTCCTAAGTATCAACCCTGAGCATAACCTGTCCAAAAAACATTTGTCATTAAATTGGTAGGAAAAGTAATTCATTTTAATTTGAGGGAGTGGGGGTTGAGATACGGTCTCATTTAAGCCAAGGCTGACTTGGAACTCACTCTGTAGCTCCAGGCTGACCTTGATTCTATGTCTACCTCCCAATTCTACCTCCTGAGTGTTAGGGTTAAAATTATTTTGAATATAGGAACATTGCAAAGCGAATACCCCCAGCTCAACAATAACTTTGTGAATCAGTTTTCTTTTGGACACAAAACAGATACAGAGTTGATACACTGCTAACAAAAACACCATCTACCATATAATAATCATGAAAATAATGGAACCATAGCCATTTATGCAGCATTCACACATAAGATGTTTTTGTATATGGAGACACGTTTATTTGAAGGTTTACTGAAAACTTAGATTGGTAGGAGGTGGGAGTTCAGATGGGCTTCAATCTTAAAGAGATATGTTTATTTATTCCTTCTTAGGCATCATATCTTCCACATTGACAACTCTTAATTGAATCATAATGTAACTTCCCACATTTGTTTTATTACTGCTTTATAATAATAATTGCCTTTGACTGAGACAATGAGACAACTATCTCTCATGCAATATTATACTATAACCGAGATATAATACTTAACATATGATAAACCTATAGTAAGTGATCAGTAAATATTAAGTGAATTGCCTTTAACGTTTTTGTACAAAATTGCCCTGTGTAGAATAGAGAGTGGGATAGTCTCTTTAAAGATGATTAAACAGCATCTCCCTGTGACTAATCCCAAGATTCACAAGTACTTATTCGCAAAATACATAAAAGAGAGTAACGACTTGCAGACTAAATATAGGGTCAACAATTTCCTTCATTTCTTTCAATAGATTATCCAACAATAATAAAAGCCATAAAATATTTTCTAGAAACTATTATAGATGCTTTCATCACTTTCCCTGAGTCAACAGAGTACAGTTTTATTTAATACCCTTACCTTAGTCAATTTTAATGTATTTTGGGTCAAAAGGTTTAGGCATGACCTAAACCATGACTTTGTAAAGAAATTAATTTCCTGTACCATTCCAATTCCTTATAGGCTAAAAGAGTACTTGTCTAATAAAATAAAAACTAGAACAATCACCCAACCTGGTTTTATAATATCTCAATTTGTATGTCTGATTTTTATTTCATTTTGCCTTGTGTTAGTGATGATGAATATTTCACTGAGAGATTGAATGAATAAACTTCTACTCCTTATTAAACTTTATAGACCATAGGGTCTGTATTATGTTCTATGTATTTTACAATACACTGAATTTCAAAATATTTGTTTTTCCAATCAGTTTGAGTATATTGTTGAAGGTTTATTTTATAGGTATGAACACTTTCTGCTAGACAAGCAGGCAAGCTTGCCTATAACCTATGACATATGACTTATAGCCTATGACATATAACTTAAAGCCTTAACTTAAAGTGATTGTCCACCTTGAAGGAGTCCTCAACTTTCTTCTGGTTTTCAGGAACCCTAGAGTCTTTTATTCCTCATATCCTGTTTCTAGGACAAGAGGCAGTTCTGTGGTTGAGTAACTAACACTACAAACCTTGGCCAAAACCCTGGCTAGAACCCATCATGTTCCCCCTTTGTTCTGCTTTCTCTACGGACAGCGCTCACATGACTGCAGGGAAGTCCTAGACCAGGGCTGTGTGCATAGAAGTAAAATATTGTTGAATAGCGCCTAAGGAAATAGAAGATAGAAGAACATTATTTTAAATTATCTCAATCATAAAATCCAAGGGAAGAGTTGGCAATAGAAGGGGAAAAAAACCCTGAAACCAGTTATTCGTTTTAAATAAAAACAAAAATGAGAAACAGTAACTATTAGAAATCCCACCTGGTGCTTTTTCTGTGTTAATGATGCTTCTTAAATTGCATGTGGGTAAATGGTAATTTTGTCTCACACCATTAAAAACTAATGGAACCCTTGATGATAAGAAATGCCATAGCTAGCTTGTTGGAAAACGTTTAATTAATAAAGTAATAAAATTATTGTAAACTAGTGCAGTTTCAGGGAGAATTCAATGGGATATAAAACAGATAAAACATCCTAGAGAGTTTGTATAGGAAATAAACATTACTATATAAAATACCATATAAAGTTAAGGGGGGGTTGTGTCAGACTGAATTAAAATTACCTATTATACTGATGAAAAGATATTTTTAGGCGAAAGTATTAAAGAATGCAGCTTATAAAAAGCTATTTTCAATCATCCAAGAGAGTACCAAAATTACAAAAAATGAAAGGTGACAATTTTTTTCCATAAATTGGAATGCGGAATTTAGTCATAAGTGTATAAGAATTGATTAAAACAAAAGCAATAATTATGCTGTCCTTTCTAAAATGAAAATCAATGTTTTAGATTATCCCCTATGCTCTTCTTGGGACACGAGATTTTGTCAGACAATGGGACTTGCTCAGAATCAAAACAAGTGGTAATTCTGAAGGTCCTTTCACCACTCATTTGGAGACACTTTTATACAATCATAGTGAAAAACTCTGATGGTCAGGCTAGCTTTTCCTTGACTTCATATAAAAATGTTGATTTTTTAATCCTCTAATTTTTAAGGCTTTATACTATACTAAGATTAACACTACACTTTATAAAAGGCACACTTTTAATGACAGCCCAAATGAGAAAATTTGTGATCTTAATCAAAAAGTATCTCAATAAACAAAGGGATTTTAAGTTTAATATTAGTTCACAGTGTGAGTGAAAGTTACCAGTATAAAGATTGCATTATCTATTTTCTCAGAATTTTTCAAAATAGTACTGAGTCTTAGATTAAATATGATTATCACAGCATAATTGATGTCAGTACTAGAGATATCAAATATGTACAATGTGTGGGGTGTGAATACATACAAGCACTGGTGGTGCCATCATCACAACCTTGGACCCCTTTTACTAGTGTTCCTGTGTTCATTCACGAAAGCCTGGAGGCATGCATTCATTCCTGCATTAATTCCATGAGGATTACTGAGCAATTTCTGTGCTCCAAGTGCTGTTGTGAGGTGGGGGGGGGGCGAAGGGGGCATCAGAGTGAGGAGGACAGAGAGCCTCATGTGATCCACATCCCAAACCTTTATCTACTTTGCTTCCAAATTAAACAAATTTCTCCTTTCATCAAAGTACAGTCTGTTCCAATTGCCTTTTGTTTTTTGTCAATGCACTTCTTAACTCTTTCCTTGAGTTTTCATTTGACCTTTTATTCCCTAGTTGTAATCTTGAGGAGAGATCTTAGCAGATCTCCACATCATAAAATGTAAGGAAAGTTAAACTTTAAGAGATGAAGAGTTTTATTAAGTAATAAATAATATGTAACATAACAGAAAAATCAGCAAATAACTTTTTAACAGGTAATATACGTGGAAGAGAAAAAGCCAAATTGATTGTTATGAGGTATGTAATAGTAAGTGGAAAGACTTATTTTTATATTTTGTTGGCAATGTGACTTCTATGTGCTTATTTTTAAATACAGTCAGCCTTCTGTATTTGTGAGTTCAAAAAAAAAAAAACCCAGACCCAAAACATTTGAAGAAAAAAACTGGTCTGCACTAAACATGTGCAGAAATTTTCCTTCTTATTACTTCTTAATAATGAGCATGACTCCTACTACCTGGAGAGAAAGGACATTGTATTGGGTGTTGTAAGTAATCTAGAGAAGACTAAATCATTCAGCAGGATTCACATAGGTTTTATGTAAATACTATGTTATTTTTATAAGGGCCTTAAGATCTACAGATTTTGGTTTTATGAGGGTCCTGGAACCAACACTCCATATACACAATTTTATTCACCAAAATTTAAAGTATATGCAACCTCCAACTCAGTAGTTCTGCTTTGGAGGTTCATCAAATGGAAAAATGCACCAAGACACATGTAAAAGGATATTCATGGCAGCACCTTTGGTTAGCTTGAATTTTAAGAGAGAAAACACTATGAAGAGAGTAACTAAGTGAATATAAATGCAAATGAAGACATATATAAAGTAAAAATACAATCAAAGCATATCTCTGTACTTATTTGCAAGGAATTTGCCCTAACACGTTTTGAGCAAATCAGCTAAGTGAAATATTTCACTATAAAGAAAATATGCCTGTGTGTATAGTAGACAGACCTAAATTTTAGCTATGATAGCAATTAGGGTAGATTGTATGGCACTTTTGATTATGTATTTTATGCATTGATATTTTTCTCTATTATCTTAATATTTATTAAGCAGGCAAAAACATTTCTGCACTTTTTACTTTGAAAATTTAAAACTTCATTCTATTCTCAATGGTGTAGAAAATAAAAATGATTGTATCTTTCAATTTTTAGAATGCTAAGGAAAATCGGCTAAAGTTCATAAAGTGGGATTATTTGGCATTTTAGGGGACATTTGAAGACTGCATTGTCACAATTTATGAAACCTTAAATTTTAGTATCAAATATACTTGGAAAAAGAAATGAGATACTCAGTGCATAAATATCAATATATCATCATACATTTTTGAAGCATGGGGTGAGCTGTTCTTAAGCATTAAAAACATTGTGTCTTCAGTCAAAGCAACAAGAAAGTGAGTTTCAGTATTGTGTTGGTGTCCAAATATGATCAGTCATTAGTTCTAGAAGATAGCTCAAGGCCTAGGATTTTTTTATTGTTTATCTGTGTGTTAGTGTGCATATATGTGTATGCACATGTTTGTGGGGGTGCACACATGCATACACAGGTACTCATTCACAGGTGTGTGGAAACCAGAGATTGATTCTGGGTGTCTTCCTCAGTCTGTTATAACATCATTCCCTGCTCCCCCTCCAAACACACACACATATCCAAGGTCTTACTCTAGCCCTGGCTGAACTGGAACTCACTCTGTAGCTCCAGGCTATACTTCACATTTCCTACCTTAGCCTCCAGAGTTCTGGGATTAAAAGTGGGGTTTTGACCTCATTTTGTAAGACAGGATCTCCTAGTGAAACTCAAGTTTACCAGTTCACATGTACTAGCTAGCCAAATGCCCAAGGACCCGCTGCCTCCTCAGGGTTGAGCTACCGTGCCCATCTTGTATGTGGGTGCTGGGGGTCCCAACCGAAGTCCTCATGCTTGTACTAAGCACTTCCCCACAGAGCCATCTCTCTGGCCCAAGGCCTAGGGCTCATTTTCTCTAGGTACCCAACAATGGTGATGATGCTCACACAACAAAACAGTAGTTTGAAAGTTTTGTGTACACTTAGATTTAAGAAATAGACACTGTCATCCAGAAATTCTTAAATTACATGTAGGCATGTGTTAGCTTCCCTGTACACAAGCTAGCTGGCTGCCTCTCTCTCTCTCTCTCTCTCTCTCTCTCTCTCTCTCTCATATCTATCTATATATGCATCTATTTTTTCACATTTCAGCATTAGTTATAGTAGCTAATAATCTACACTAAAGCTAACATGACCATTCCCAAGCCTCCACCCCATCCACACCACACCAAATTTCTCACTGAGGTCTCTCTCACTTGTCTTCTCACCTATACTTCTAATGTCAGATCAGGCCAAAATACTTTCTTACCTTGGAAATCTAATCTTATAACCCCATTCTTACTTCTTTCTAATCCTATTTTATTGACCAGAATTTCTACAAAACTAAGTAGATTATGTGACTCTCTTTGAACTCCCAACACCTGCCTACAACCCAACTTCCCCAGGATGGAGCTCTGCTTACCTTCCCAGCGTCAACACTGGCTGCCCTTTCTACAGGAGCCCTATGTCCAGTCACATATCAGAGGGTTCACCCCTCTGATAATACCCCAGGCTTTCTGATGCTTGTGGGTGCACAAATTGTTCCTTTTTTTCTGCCTGTCAATTTTGCTGTCCATCTTTGCCTTTCCACTCTTCTTACTCATCCTATATGCTCAGGCATTCCTTCTTCCAGAACACTTTCTCAGTTGCTCCTTTACTGCTCTGGAGGCTGAATGTCCTTCTGGGATCCTAAAGCCCACCACCCATGTCCTGATCAACGCTATATCATAGGCTATTCTCAGTATGTGGGCTTTTTCCCTTACATAACTGACACCCTTCGGCAGATAGAGAGGGTATAGTTGTTAGACATAGTAGATCCTCAAGAAATTTTGTGAAATGAATGAAGATATCTACCTGCCACCAGGAAGCCTACACATACTCAAATATTTCACTAATAATACAAATAATACAAAGCTAAAAACCATGTTGGATGTTTGTGCTGATTTTTTTAATAATTTATTTATTCATCTTCAAGCAGAGAGACACAGGAGATAGATGATGAGAGAGAGAGAGAGCACCAAGGCCACCACCCTGTGGATCTGGCCCACGTGGGTACCGGGGAACCGAACCGGGGGGCCCCAGGCACTGGAGACAAGTGCCTCAACCGCCAAGCCATATCTCCAGCCCAGCTATGATTAACTAAAGTCATTTTTTTAAATGTGAATTGAGATTTGCAGGTAGAACTCAGCAACCAAACACCAGGAGTATTCAGGTAAAATTCCATACACATAAAATATCCTGATATGTGGCTCTGTGTCCCCATGTTGTCTAAAATAATGGTGTTTCTAGTGACAGTCATACAAAAGGGAATCTCTTTTGCAAAATGTCTGGCTCTGTGTATGATTTGAATAGCAACAGCAGCTTTATGGTGTGAAGTTAGTCAACACATAGGATAGCTGTGGATTTGAGGGAAATTAAAGCAGCAGGCAGACGGACAGATAAACGTGGCCAAAAAGTAAGAATGAAAGGCATTCTTCATAGCAAGACAAACCAAGAAGCAAAGGAAGAAAATATTAGTAAAAGGGTCTGCTAGATTTCAAAGGGCTCTAGACAAGCAGGAGCCATGTTGACCCCTGACTCCCATGGGTCAGGTGGGTGGAGCATGCGAAAGGTCAGCTCCTCCTCTTCCATGTCTCCTGGGTATGCTTGTATGAGACACAGAGAACTCTCACAGCCTTCAACATTATAACATACACAATCAAAGGAAGGAATGGTTAGCATCCTCCCCTAACACAGGAATCTCAGGTGAGTGATTGGAAAACACTTGGTCCTCTTCCGCTTTTTCAAGAAGCATATTAACATCTTCTATCAAAATAATAATAATAATAATAATAATAATAATAATAATTTGAGCTGAACCTTTCATTCATATCTAGCTCTTTTGAACTGCCTCCGTTTCATTTCCTTAAAATGCCAAGTTGCTCAAGTGAATAATTCAACATTATTTATTTTCTTCTACTGCATTATGGTCCCCAGTCCTCTGGCAGTCAGAGCTAATGCATGCTTGAGCTGGCCTGAATAGTGGATTTCCCTACGGCCTCTCATATCAGTGTGCCTTCCTCGTCCTCCAGTTCTCTCCTGGTTTACGCCCCCACACCTCTGACCATCTCTTCTCCATCTTCTTTACCTGGTTTTTTATGCAAGGTTTAAATTTACCAACACCCACAGCCGCACTGCAACCTGCACACACACTCACAACCACCTGGGAAAAGAGAAGTTTTCAGGTTGTTCTTAGGGAGATTATGTTTGGTGTTTGGATATACCAAGAAGAGATGTCTATGTGTTATGCACTGTCTACAAAAGGGTTAAGCTGGGGACTGGGGAGGAGTATCTGCAGTAAATCTAAGAAGTTTGCTGCTCAAGAAACTTCCTAGGAAGCTTGTTGGAAGAAAAAAGTATGAATATGTAAATTTCCTACCTTCCACAAAATCAGTATATCTAACCCTGAAAGTCTCCATTACAAGCAACTCATTGTAAACATGGAGGTAAATAACAGGAAGACAAAGAAAAATTGCAAGTATCCCTGTGTGAGAAGTGAGAACTGGGGAGGCAGAGGTCTCTTGTGCAGAGGACTGCTGTTTGTCATAAGATCCCTCACCATTTGGCTTTTGAAGCTTCATGCACATTCATGGAAAAGCTGACAAGGGTACTATTCCAAAGCCACCAGTTTCCTCAAATATAAAATCAGTATTTTGATGTAAAATTCGCCTAAGTGAAAAAAAAGATAGCTGGCGTCATTCCAAAGCAGACCTCCAAGAATGGAGCAATAAAACAGGAAAAAAAATGCTAGCATAGCAATTGAAGGGGGAGACGAAGCGAAAACCGCCGTCTGGAATGATAAAGAATTAACCGCACACCCTTTTCCATTAAGCACAAAACTGTATTATAATAACCAACTCCCAAGTCTTCATAATTCCTCGGTTACAAGCAACGGTGGTGCTTGCCAGGAGGACGCTTCTAGGTAAAATTCCATCTGCCAATTCCTGTTTCTGATGTAAAAATCTAACATGGATGTATTTGATTTTTTAACTAGGATGTTAGAATAAATCACATAGCTGTGATTTTAGGTCACTTATTCTGGCAGATACCATATGTATCCACTATCCATCTCTCAAATCTACACACATCAAACTACAAAGGAAAAATACACCCATGAAATCCTGAATATAGCAAAGATAGCATATTTATATGATAGATAGCTTTGCATAAAATGCAACAATATGAAAGAGGTAAACATAGAACTTTCCCGACTTAAATATATTCCATGTGGTAGGGTGTATAATGTTAAGTCCCAATGTGGCATCGTATGGAAACCTTTGCAAGTGTTATTGGATTCCAGTACCAATAATTGCTCTAATGTATTTTCATTACAGGCATTTCTGATTTTAAAAAAAGCCAGGGGTGGGAGAAATGAGGAAAGAGCATTTGTTAGCAATCTCAAACTAAAAGGTACTCATAATCCATAAACTATTGACCCAATAGACAAAAATTTCCCTTTCTTTTAAATCAATTAACATTTATACACAAGCCATTAAAAAGCCATCATGCTTATAAGACATTAGAGTATATACCTATTGTATTGATTAGCACATGGTGAGTTATTAATTAATGACATCATAACTTTCAAACCTCTTAGAGGTTTTAATGCCTTAAAGAAACACACCACCCATCCAAGCCAAGCACAGTGTACCTGGTAATTCTTCATAGCCTTGAATGAAACAGTGTGTGCTCACAGACCATCTGTATAACCTCCTACTACATTAATCAGCTCATACAGGGTGCCATGACCTTCAAAATAATCCCTCATTTTATAAGTAAGCCACAAGAATCTCCAATGGCACAATAGTGTTAACATGATTCGTATCAGTGATGATGGCATATTAATTGCTCAATGCAAACCCAAGATGAGAAGTGTGGTAATTTGCAGGGTACATAGGCTGCCATCTGGGGCCAAATACCCCTTTTCCATAGCATGGTCTAAAACTGCCTGAAAATAGTCTACAGTTCATCTTATATCAAATGTGCCTTTTTAAATACAACCATCCCAGAAGAAACACTTTTTAATTTATTTTTTAAATTATTTTCAAGATAGTGACTTATATAGGAAAAAATAACAATGTCCTTGAGACTTTGAGAATAAAATTTTAGTTTCAGTTTCTGGCCAGATTTAAAAGAACTAAGTCATATAGTCAGTTATACTTAAATACTGTAGCTGGTTAAAGGGAAACACTTTGTCACAATGATAAAAAGTCATAGTAACTGTCCAGTGAGTTATCAAATAAAAGTTACCCTAGGGCATCTGAAATCTATTAAAGAATGTTAACATCATCTTTATATCTAAATCAAATTAACCTCCGCAAAAGACAAACATACCACAAAATAATTATTATTCACCCCATCTTCTATTAATCTGGAATAAGCTACTTATTTTCATTTTCTCAAGACTAGTTAATACAGAAATTTAATTAACATTCTTTTTATTCCATTGTAATTTGTCATTTAAAAAAAACTTCTCAATAGGCTTTTGTTAAGCACAAAAATGAGTTCAAACCACCTGAATTAAAATTCTTTGTTTCTCTCCTTTGGGGTCCTTAGCAAATTGTTAATTGTCCTCATTCAGAGACACTGCAAGAAATATGTTAGACAAGCCATGTTACTGAAGCTTGTTGAGATTGAGATAATGTAAAAACACATTAATTGTGTAGTTTTGTCTCCTCCTTCAGCATCTTCCACCACCACTCAGACCAGAGGCTGGAATGGAACACTCCTTAAGAACATCACCACATCATCTTCACTGGGATTTGGCCTCAAAAGAAGGTCCTCAAGTCGGCGAGAAACCAACCAGAATCAACTGAAATGGCCATACAAAAAGAGGCACGGGAGATGTAGACGAGCTGAGGTCTCAGTGCCTGAGGCTCACACCTGGCTTCAGGTGCATCTCATGTGATCAAAGGACTTCATTCCACAAAACTGTTTTGGGGATGCATTTATTTTTTATTTTTTTAATTTTTAACCACAACAAAGATATACTTATTTCTTCCATGAAGGAAGACATCTTTTTTTTAATGAAATTGGCAGTGAAGGTTATGTGTAAGGCAAATTGTGACTGAGCCAATAATCTGTCATTCTTACCCTCCAGAATGTTCACATGAAGATATAAACAGAAAAAGAAGCCACTTCATATGTAAGGCAAAAGGAAGAACACTTCTTCCTCCAGATCTCAGAAGCTCAGATTCACACTCCCAGTCCTCAAAGAAAGGAGTGAGGTGAGCGACAGAAATGGTATAAGAGAGAAGTAACAGTGAAGGTGAAAGATGCCATAAAAGGTCTCACAGTGAACCCTCACTCTAAAGTGAACATGAGTTTCAGGTCAGCCCTGCAATACTGTTCTCATCTCATTCAAGATAGGAGATAATGTGTTACGTAGGCCAGACACAGATAGATACAAGCGGGTTCTTGTGTGGTGACCTCTGTGGGTTCATGACAGAGACATGAGTCATTCTGCACTGTGATCTAAAGTCAAAGAAAAGATGAATAATGGGGTCAGAATAGACTTGAAGTGAATTTTCTTCTATGGATTAAATTCCATGATTTCAATTCTACCTTCATTCACAGGACAGTGCACAGGTAGTTAAAATCTACCATCCAGGGCCTTGGGTATATCTAATTGTTTCAGTGATTATAGACAGGTTAAATAATTTAAAAAGAATACACATTAGCTGGGTATGGTGACTCATAACTGTAATCCTGGCACTCACTCAGGATGATGAAGAAGGAAGATTACCATGAGTTCAAGGCTAACATAAGCTACATAGTGAGTTTCAGGTCAGCCTGGGCTATAGTGTGAAACTGGCTCAAAATAGAAACAAATATACATGTGATGACAATTTAAAAAAGAATCTATGTAAAACATATATAGCAGCTAATTTGTAGCAAACCATCTCACTGGCACTTATCTTGGATGTCACAGCCAGACAGTTAACTTCTATGGCTCCCGAAGCCTATCTCCTGAAGATCTTGATTTATATTTTAAAAATTTGTTAGACTGGAGATGACTTTAAAAGATTTACAGATATTCTCTTGATATTATTCTAAGGCTAGAAAGGAAAAAAGGAAGCTCAAAGGAACAAAATTTCCTATGTGTACATAATAATTTAGGTAAGCTGACCATTGATCCCTCACAAAAATATGCTCACTTTAGAGAGAAAGATCCTGATGCCCAGGATAAAAAGAGTCCATATATGCTAATGGATAGACTGGAACTCAGACCTTGTTAGCTCCAATTTCTCCTTCCTCTCCGTACCATTAGTCTCTTTTGGATGCACTTCCTTGGGGACACGCCTAGAATCATTACCACAGATTCTGTACAACAGAGTTCAGCACCCGGTTTCCAGTGAAAGAACAGCTGAGCAAGGCTCATGCGTGCTGCTTATACTCTTGTAAAGCGTGGGAATCCTGACAGATGCCTGTGACTCATGGCCTGCTACTTTTGACCTGGCAGAGGACTTCCTGGCACACAGTGGGTATTTACTATTTATTGAGCAAATAAAGAAAGCTACCGCCGCAGAGAAATGGGGCCTTTTGGTATGTTATAGTGTCTCTCTGTGGTAATCGACTTTGCTTCTTCATTAAGACTTCAATAGAGTCTTTCAATAGCTCTCAAGATGAAATCAGGAGCAATCACTTAAGCCTCTTCAAAAACTTCAAACCTGAAACTCCAAAACAACAAAAATGGCAAAATTAAAATTGATCGCAGCATGAATTTTCATGTACACAAACACACCATATAGCCATGTGTGCTTTAAGGGAAATGTTCCCTATCTTGTGAAAGAGAGGCAACTTGTTATGATTTGTGCACACTTTCATGAAATACCAAAGAGGGGGGGGGGAAACCTGTCACTTGTCAGCTAGTTCAGTCACTGCGGCTGAGGAGGTACCATAACATATGCACGTCCCCTTCTGAGAAGGCATCCAAGGGGCTTTGGTAAACTCCAGCGCCAGTCTCTCATATGTGCTAAAGCCAAAGTGACTTACATTCCGATCTGAAGGATCTGCACATCAGATGCATAACTGATTAGTGACAACTGACAGAGAAACAGAGCAAGTGCTCACTGTTAGGACCAACACGTGATTCATGCAGGAATGCAGTCGGGTGGCATGCTAAGCCTTTTACACGTAAGTGAAGTATGCTCCTCTCTAAGGAGAAAATTCTCAGCAAAGAGCTTTGCCTTTTTAAGTACCAAATCCTCAAACTGATTTGGAAATGCCTCTCTATAAATGATTATCAATGTGCTTCATTGCGAGCACCTGGGAAAGTGGCCATAAAGACATCCACTCCTTAGGTAAGAACATTCCTTGCCCAAATATTCCTCACATGCCTGGCCTGTGTAGCATGCGTGCAGCTTGCCAAAATGTACATGTCAGAGAAGTGCATGCTGGGGGCATGAAAAAGTTAAGATGTACTTTGATCAGATTATGCACATTACTTTTATTCTGAAAAATGTTCACAGATGTCAAAAATATCAGATATCAGAAGTCCTTCATGCATGAGTCACAGCACAAGATAGAATAAAAGAATGGAAAAACAAAAAAAAAAGAATAATGTTGTCATATAGGTGAAAGATAAAGCTGCAAAACACTGTGCTCCCAGTTAATTCATTTTCATTTGTTCTTCAGGAAACTCGCATGAATATTTCTCTGCCACACAAAAAACTATTAGCAATAATAAATAATTTAAACTAGGCACAGAAGAAACTTGTTAACTTTCTCAGAGAAAAAGTCAAATCTATTAATTTCTACAAGTTCTCACATTAGTAAAACATGTTGTGGGCCCTTACTTTGCAAAAGATATTTGTTATCTGCTTCATGAGGTTTCCTTGTGTCAGAGAAGGGGTGATTTGGGACTCACTGACAGACCCTTACTGAGGTTTCTGCACCCAGGCGGGATTTGGAGGTCAAAGCCAAGCCAGCCCTAGCCCGGCTTCTCCAGACTGCCTCCTGCCCTGTCTTCCTTTGAACGCTCTGCTTTTCATCTTTAGTGTGCCCACCACCCCGAAGTTTATCTCCTCCTCCACAAATGCCCAGTACTCAAAGCTACCAACCACCAAGCCTGTTGTACCATTTCTCCATTCTTTGTAGTCGCATAAAAAGACATCAATTAAAGACAACGCCTTAAACAGTCCATCTAAAATGCATAGCCCCAGGTGTCCCCTCATAGGTGTGGCATCAGCTGCCAGCCAGGGGAGACCGAGATGCTAGGCACAAGAGACCAGGCCTGGCCAGGAACGAGTGGTGGGCACCAGGCACATACCCACTCCTGTTACCTACGCACAGGACTCGGTCCATTCGCAGCCCATCCTTCCTGTCCCCATTGCTCTGGCCCCCTCCCAGGAAACAGAGAAGTAGCTGCCATGCCCCTGTCTTCTCGGGCTCCTCTGCCCCTCACACTGCAGCTGCGGGCTGGGCCTACCCGTGGCTCCAGCCCCCAAGCCAACACTGCAGAAAGCCAGCCACTCCAGAACACTATGGATCTGTAATTTTTCCTTCCAGGAGAACCGCACAAAAATGCATTTCATCAAGCCTGCAAGAAGCAAACACCCAAACAAAACCCTGGAGCAACTGAGTCACTCTCCTCAAGTGAGAACCCTGAAAGCCTGGATCCTAGGCCCACACAGGACCTCTCCCTAGGGATCTCTTGTACGAGATGCTTTCACATGGTTCTTTTTGCAACAGGAAGAAAAGTTCCCCATGCATTTGATGGGGTTCTTTATCTACTTTTCATTATCCTAGCCAATGGCGTCTTTAGGACTGTCCTCCTGCTTCTTGCTGAGTGTGTTCTTCAGGTATGTCCATCCCCTCTGCTCAGTACTGTGACAGATAACGAGGGCTTCCAATGGCTGCCCACAGTTTTTGCCAGGGAAGGTTTACAGGGAAAAAAAATCACCAACCTATGTGGATCTAACCTCTGAAGAAAATTTCAAACAAGAGAGAGAAGTTCACAGTAGAGGTGATAATCACTATATTTTTGTTTGGTCACTTGGTCCGTTTAAGTGATTCATCACCCAGCTGACCATCCGTCAACTCCATGCTTGACTGACTGGCTGTCTGTCCTTTGCACCAGTTCCCAATGGTGTTGGGATTCATTAAGAGACTTGAAATGTACAAATACAATGTTACAAAGCTACCTGTTGATAATTTGAGCAGGAAAGCATCTTATGCTGCATCGAGTCAACGGGAACTATAGTATAACATTTAGGGCAATGTTCTAATGCACGGAGGAAATCCCTTGAGGTTTAACTTCTGGACCACTCACGTTTGATCATCTTTATGATCTGAAATAGTTCTCCCTTCCATTGGAAGCCCAGCTCCAACCACCTACTAGTTAGGAAAGCCATTAAATTCTTACAGATTGGAGGTGGAAAAATAAATTGTGTGTATTTTAGACCCTGAATGATCTCTCCTATAGCAATTTTAGAACAAACTATGAAGAATTCTGCAATTTTAATCTCCTCAGTAGCTTCCCATTACTAAACAAGCCGAGCGCCACGGTGCAAATGCAGACGTTACATGTCATCTTGATCTGCCGCTTTTTTCTTTCATTAAAGCTTTAATGCAGCAATTATGGCGACGTTGCCCTATAAAAAAAGGAAAAGGCAGTTTACTTTAAAAAGTGAAATTGCATAGCCTACTATTTAATTATACACAAATGTAAATGGCCTATTTTTCCATAACTGGTTATTACAGCACTGTTTTACTTTCTGAGTTTTCACAATCTCTAAAACCTACAAAGCTTCCTGCTATATAATTGTTTTGTTACATTATTGTTTTCATCTTATTTTTTCTTTTAATGTGAGTGCAGCGGGATAAATCTTGGTTTTAAGCCAGCCACTACTTCATCTACTTAAGCTTTTATAGATGAAGATTGCTGTAATTATCAGAATACCCGCTTATTTCTGAAGTATTATCCTGGCAACCTGCTGGCATTTACAACCAATTAACAAGCTTTGCCATTAGTTGCATAAGGGGTATCGCAGAGTAAACCCATTGTGTGCTAATTTTCTATTTTAGATAATCAGTTTGGCCATCCAGAATGGAAAGAAGAAGAAAAGAAAAGGTTTGACACTCAGTGGCAGACATGTAAAAATTACTGTGTGCCCCCCAGAGACAAAGGTATCCTGCAATTCAATGATTGCTTGTCGCTGTCACTATTGGTTCTTAAGTATTTCCCTTTGTCTCTTTTGGAAGAAAAAAAAAGTGGGGATTCGGCAAAGTAATCATGTCCTGTCTCACATGCTCTCTGTCTTTTAAAGCTGACTACCTTCTCTTGCTGTCCTGCCCATAATTTGACCAAATTGTACAAATGTTAAACACCTTTATAAAAAGGCAGAAAGAAATTGAGCATGAGTTCTTTGGCTTTCTTTTTTTTTTTTTTTAACAATGCTTTTCAACCTCTGTTACCCTCCCTTCTTTCCTTGCTACTATTACAGTTAATTAATGTACCAGAGTCCTCCAACTGGGCTGCCTTAAAATTAGCCTGCAAGCTGGGCTTTGTTAAAGTGGTGTGTTGTCATTTTATAGCTCTGTTTAAACAGTCTCTGATATTAATATGTCCCCAACCTTGGTCTGCAGCAAGACAGGAAGCTGATGTGACATTGAGCCTCGGCTTCCCTGCGTGGAAGTAAGCATCGCTGACAAGGGCCAGGGTCCCAGAGGAAAGACGTCCAGGCCTTGTGCTCAGCACTGAGTCTTGGGCAGTACTGATAATTGCTTCATTCTCTCTGTAAAAGTTCTGAAAAGTTCTAAAGGATGTCTCTTCAATCCCCAGATGATATCAAATCAAGCACAACTCTATCATCTACGAGGGAAAGAATTACCTGCCATTTTAAATGTACTAGTGTGGGTCAGCATCCAAACTAGACACTGGTACAAATCCTTGACCCCAGAGCTTGCCAGCTACACTTTTAAATCACAGTCTTCCTCAGCTCAGTGTTGGTTGACAGGTGACCTCTCTTTTCAGTCACACCAGGCTTTATATCTGATCAGCATCCACTCCATCCTGGCTCAGTCTCAAGGGGTCTGTCTGGGACCACAAAGTTGTAGAGAACCATCTTCACAATCCTCAGTGCTTTTATCAGATATTAACTTCCTCACAACATGCATACACATACCTGTGAGGAGACAGCCACTGGCCTACATGTCCACGCATCATTACAACTTCTGATCACTCCTCCCTGTCCAATTGTGGAGACACAGATGCACAGATTATGAGGGTGTGAGAGCACTACAATAGGCGTTTCTACCTTCATATCCAATTTGCAACTCATTATGCCATTATATTTGAACATATCTTTCCAGCAAATGAAGACATTATGCTTCTCACAAATATATCTTATTCAAATCAACAAGAGTTGCTGCATTCTCACAAGACTGTAAAACCCTTATGCAGAAAATCCTAGCTAACCTTCCACTTTCACATAAATGCTCATTTGTGTATAAAACTACCCACTCTCGCAAAACAAAAGTCAGAAGCCAACTAAAAGCTTGGAAAAAGAGAGAGAAGTAAAGAAAATTTGTTGGAAGTTTCCTTCTTATTATTACTACTTCACAAATATTGAGTGTAGCTATGTTAGTCTTGTAGTAGAATTTTGTTATTGCTCCTATAGTTATTTGGATATCTCAAATGTATATTTAACATATAAATATATAATGCACTGCATATAAATTCATATTATACATATAAATATATGTTATATATACATATAGAGCAAGCATTCTATCAGCAAGCTACATCCTCAGACCAAAATTTTTATTTTTTAACTCTATTGTTGTCCTAGTTTCGTGAACTTAAAGTTTTCAGATTTCAGGCTGGAGAGATTGCTCAGTGGTTAAGGCACTTGCCTCCAGTGCTTAAGGCCCCCAGTTCAATTCCCCAGGACCCACATAAGCCAAACCTACAAGGTGGTGGCCCTAGTGTGCTCTCTCTCTCTCTCTCTCTGCTTGAAAAATGAATAAATAAAATATTTAAATTTTTTTAAATTTCAGATTTCTTTTCTTTTTACATATTTATTGTAATAATTAGATACATTGTCTGAGAAAATCTTGTGATGGTACCCCCATTTCCTTAAGAGTTGAAAGGTAACCTTAGTTCTATCTGTTGAAGTGGAAATGAAGGAGGAAAGAAAGAAATCAACCTTCAGCATTCATTGGAGAAAGAGGGGAAAAGTGCTCAATGAGCAAGGGTGCCTACGTCTTGCTCACCCAACAAAGACCCCACCCAGGATGACTCCACTTGTAAGCAACCTACATTCAGTCTTCTTTCATGCGCCCTACCTGACACTTCATCCCAGATGTTGTAGAGCAGGGTTTCTTGAAACAACCCCTTCACCTTTTTGACTGTGAGCATCGTTTTTGAAGTACAAGACTTTCTCCGTCTTTCTCTAGTCTTATGATCTTGGTCAAGTTTCTTCTTCGTGCTCTGTTTTTCTCATCTGTAAAATGCATGCAAATAATGACCGTATGCAGTTGCCCTAAGAATTGAATGTAACGAGCCATACGAAAATGTAAAGCACAGTGTAAAGCACATCATAAATACAAATGCAATTTATCATTATGTAAGTTTGCTTGCTAATCATGTTAATCACTGTATTAGTCAGGGTTCTCTAGAGGAAACAGGGTTGCGAGAATGGATTATAGTAAAAGGGAATTTATTGGGGTAGCTTATGACAGTCCAACAATAGCAATATGCAGGCCCACAGGTGAAGGAACCAGTAGCTGTTCAGTCCATGTGGCTGGATGTCTCAGCAGTCCCAATCCAGCCCAGAAGGCCTGATGGCTCCCCGGGGAGCAGCTGCTCTTCAGACCACAATGTGAGGCCGAGGAAACTGGGTTCTGATGTCCAGGAAGGGTGGGAGAGCAGGATGCAAGTTCAAGTCTCAAACCAGCACCAGCAGTTGGGGAGGAAGGAAAAAGAAGGAAGTTTTCCTTCCCCCCAAGCTTTCTTGTATCCAGTCTCCTCTGGAAGGCCCACCCACTTGGGGGAAGGGCAACTCAAAAGGAGGAACCTCCTCCTTTTGTCAATCCTTTCTGCAGGCAAGCTCAGAGACCTGCCCAAGATTACTGTAGATTATTAAACAAGGCAAGTTGACAATAAACTTAACCATCACAATCACTGTGTAGCTTTTCACACTGATCAGACCAGGAGTTCTTCCCACACAGAGCCTTCATGATCCAGTAAATGACACTGGAAGAAGTCAGTGGAAGACTTAAAGATGTCTTCACTGTTTCCCTATGAGGATAAGTGCAAACCATGACCAATGGCTTTGACATTGTTTGTTAAATAGGTTAGCCTCAGTCTAAAGAGACTTCTTGCCAAGGAGGGCTATTCCCAAACCAGATATACCAGGAAATATGTGCAGGGTTTTATAATCATTGTTAATTTGAGAAAATAGTATTGTGTGGCTATTATCAGTCAGTGTTTAGTATTTGAAAATATACCACAGCTTGAAATCAGCTACAACAGTTTCCCTTATAATTGGAGATTTTATTTTTAAAACTGCCACCAGTAGACTGAATGGAAAGTCTCCCCAAAAAATGAAATACCTCACAAAAGGAAATATTTGGTTTCTTTACCTGTAAACTTCATGAAGCATGGGCCCTTCCTGTTAGGCTCATTTCTGAATCTCTTTAACTCAGACAGCATTTTTCACAATAATTATTTACTGGATGGATAAATGAATGATCATATTTCCTGTTGGTGGCATTTGAATCAACCATTGCTCTTCAATATACTATTAAATCATTAAGTGTTAAGTGTCTTGCGCTGTACTAAATAATGGAACTACAAAAACAAAATATTTTATCTCAAACTTACTAAAGAGTTTGAGAATTCCTTTAAAGCCCCCATATTAAATCCAAATCATGCACAGAACCTTTCTGAAAAACTACAGCAGCATACATGGGCTGCACTGGTCTTACGATTGGTCATTTCAAGTTTTTCATTTCCTGAAGAATATAGCATGGAAGTCTACTAAGAATCCCAAATTTGATTCTTTCAAGTGCTTAGCATTTGGTGCAATTATTAGGCCAGTCCTTGTGTCCTAATAATTCATCACAGACGTTAGAGATGAGTGCCAGAGGCATCACGGATTACAATTAACAAAAGAGACTGCAATGGTGAAGGAGCTTTAGGTTATCAAAAAGGTGGCAGATTTTCATTTTGGAATGAACCAGAACATACTTCACCTCTTGAAAACATCTGAGCCACATACCCACTGCTGTCAAAAGGTGAAACCTGTCCCCGTCTCCCCACTTCCTCAAACTTCTCCAAATGGCAGCCGTACGTGGAGGCACATTACAGCTCTATTATGTGAGATGCTTTTCTTGTGTGTGTGTTTTAATTGTCAAGAGGTTAAGATACACTTTCCTATCACAAAGAGTTTCCTTTTGAATTAATGAAAGCAAGTACAACCTTACAAGATCACCTCTTTTCAACTTGAAGTTCAGATTTTTCTGCATAGTGTTAAATTAAATAATATCTGTTCTAGTTTATAGAAACAGAATAAAGACTCTGCGGGTCAAATCAAACAAATTAAAGTCAGTAAATGTGGTATTTGCCAATACATTTGTAGCTCTTAAAGAAGTAAAAAATAAGAACATACTTGTGATTCTAGCCCAATCGTTAATATATTTTTAATCAGTAGTGCTTTTTAATGCTGTTAAAGTATCTTTCTAAGGGATATTATTCTCATAAGGATCTAAAATCATCTGTTTCTGGTGCGTTACTCATGTGTTACCACATGAAACCACACGATTTCCATGCATCCCAGATACCGCTATTGTAGATTTCATTTTTAGCACAGAAAGTTCAAGTAAGTTCTATAATTATAATCATTATTCTCATTGTTCTCGTAACTTACATCATGCTCAATTCTGAAATGTCAAATCCAATAGTATTGAAAAAGGCTATAGAGGATGTGAGAGTCGTTCTAAAATATCTAAGAATCCTTTTCCATAAGTGTAAGTAACAAGGTATATATCTAATTCTCTCTATTATTCTGTTTGTATATAGCTGCAAGCTTGTGTTATGAACACACATGCATACATGCAACTCATCACTTTTAAAACTGTATTTATTCATTAATTATTTTTATTTTATTTAACAGGGAGAGAGAGAGTGAGTATGGGAGCACCAGGACCTCCTGCCACTGCAAACTACAGACACATGCACCACTTTGTGCCTCTGACTTGAAGTGGGTACTGGGGAATCACTCCTGGGTTGTCAGGCTTTGTCAGCAAGTGCCTTTAACCACGGAGACATCCCTCCAGCCATCACTGTCATTTTTTAACAATTTTCTTCAAAAGCATTTTAAAATAGTCATATATGCAAACCTATGATTTTAAGATATTTGTGGGTAGAACCTAAATCAGAACAGAAATAAGTAAATAAAAGTACACACAGACTCTTATGAAATATACTTTATTGTGTCACCACTTTTAAAAGGGAAAGGATAAAGGTCAGGAAAAGCAGCTGTTCAGCATAAGTTTAGAAAGAAAGGGAAAGATTCACATATAATGACACAAAGCCATCCTCTGGCAGATGAGTGTTCTAGTTGGAGAAGGGTAACCATCTGACATAGCCGCTGCGTGTGGTGTCAGGCTCATTTCAGAGAGGGGGCTCTCATCTCCATCCTATGGTGTTTTAATGATGGCCCAAGCTGTCCCATCCACAGGGCTTCTTCCTCCCATACTGGGGACAGGAGTTACTGGCTAAACATTATCCTTTGGGGCAAGAACACATTATCATTACTGACCTGCCAGTATCCCAGCCCCCCAGTTCTAAATCAAAGCTTCTTGTTACTGCTCTACTGGTGGATAGAGAGGAGGGAAAAGAATGACAAGTAGCTGTAGTAAGACCTTAAGAATCCAGAAACTACCTTGTCTTTCTCATAGTTAAATAGAAGGGGTTGGGCCTGGCAACTCTGGAGGCTAAGACAAGAAAGTCCAAAGCCTGCCTGTGTGAGAGCCTGACTCTAAACACACAAATAGCTAATGTTATAGTTCAAGAGCACATTTTTTCCCTAATGTGCACAAGGCCCCAATGCTGAAATATAGTATCCTCTAGGTCTTGGGTCCAAGTTCTGGTGTTGCTACTTTCTTTTTTTTTTAATTGTCCATAATGAGTTACAATATTTGGTGGGCAAACAATGAGTTTTGAGCTTAGGGGTCTTTGTGTCGAAAATCATTGGTTTCTGTCTCACTGGCTACTTTCTAACTGTGGGACCTCAAAAGCTAGCTAAGGTTTCTGCACTTTGATTTCATGGTCCATAAAATGAAGACTACGGTAACACCCACCTTACCAATGTTTTAAATGAATTAAATGAGTGTAAAGGTTCCTTTCACATACTGGATTTCTAGAAATGTCAGCTGTGTTTGTTGTTCCATAATGTGGAAGAGATCTAGCCCCTTACTTCTGGGGACCATCTTCCCTCCCTTCCTCATGTTATCCCAAAGCACTAGAAACTGCCATAATAAGTTTGTCCTTGGACATATATAATATTAAGTGATCTCTAGAGAACATAGCAGAACTCTCCTTGGAACTGACTGGTGTGTAGAATAACTAAGTAGAAGCAGGGAGAAGGGCCCTGGTGGTCACCATTGGCATGGAGTATGGTGAGTTCCAACAGACAGACCTGGTGTGGAATCCTTCCTCTTTGATTTCCCACATATGTAAATCTTTAATTTGGTCAGATTGCAAAAATCCTTGCAAGTATCAGCTCCTTATCATTAAAATGACAAAAAAGAAAACAATAATTACTTGTTTGCAGTGTTGTGGAGAGAAATTAGAGAGACAGAAAGCAACAGAAACAACTGGTATACAATGCCTGGTGTACAGATAGCACTCAATTATTAAGACAGGAAAAAGTGTATTATGGATTCAGAGAAATCGTGAGGCCAAATTAGGGTCTTTCACAGATGCCCCTTAGAACCCGTGAAGATAGTAAAAGGGACTTTGAAGTCCCAAGAAAAGTTGAAAACCTTAAAATGGACAAATTATCCTGGATTATATAGGTAGAACTAGTCAAAGTAAGTGAGTCATGAAAAGCTGATAACCTTCACTAGCCAGGGGTAGAAGATTCATGGCAGGAGTCAGAGAGATTCTAAGTATCAGAAAGACCTGACACACTAGTCTCGGCTCTGAGATGAAGGTGCACCAGCCTAGCTTGGTCTCTGGGAGCTAAGGGTGGTGGTCAGTTGACGGCCAGCAAGGAAATGGGGACCGCTTCCTAACACTGCGAAGAGCGCACAGCACGAATGAGCTGCAAAGCGGTTCTGAGATCCTGATGAGCCCCACAGCCGAGTGGAGCTGAGGACAGAGCAGCCCACCACAGCAGCCTAGATGGGGACCGACAGAACTGCCAGAGGATCAATAGCTGGAAGATGTAAATTGGTGGTAATCAGATCTAAAAGAAATAAAAATATGAATGCCAGAATTACTAATATAAATGAGTTTTACCACTGGAAAGTAACAGTCACTTTGAAATATAAACTGCTTGATACACAGGATGCCACAGCTAACATGTTTTGAATGTTTGCTTGATAAGGCACAATGCCATGTGATTGCCTCTTGTCTTCACTAAACTCTGATCAGGTAGGTACTATTAGAAATAGAGATTTTGGCTGAGGTACGGGATTACTGTGAATTTGAGGCCAGCCTGAGCTATAGAGTGAGTTTCAGCTATGCTGGGCTCGAGTGAGACCCTGACAAAAGAAAAAGAAAGAAGAAGAAATTTTTCAAGTGAAGAAATCAATATATGCACTGGAAGTTTGGTTTATTTTTAAG